>JABAJW010000041.1:0-37170 GCA_018855395.1 Arthromyces matolae | reverse complement strand
TCGGTTATATATCATGTGATTAAAACGCGTCTGGTCACAAGTGACTGATACGCAATGTCACGCTGAACTTCAATTCTCCACTCCCTTAGCTCTTATCCTCCTACAATGCCAGTCCAAGGGGACTCGTCATTTGTCCCGGACTCTACATACTCTCCGTCTCCCCCGACAACACCTGCCGTCGTAAAACGCGCTCAGCGAACCTATGGTCGTATTAGAAACATCGAGGCTGCAAACGCTGGAGACGATTCCGATGCCTCACTCATGCGGTCAACAAGGAGCTCGTCGTCTGCTTTAAGCGTGCAGCGTACGGGTCGATCAGGCGTGGAAGAAGAGATTCCACCAAGTTCAGACCCAGTACACGACAACTCAATGTCCGTTGATGACGACGACACCCAGGGCGATGGCGAAACCCCGTTTAGGTTCCCGTGGCAAATTCGAATGGAAAAGATGAATATGGAATCTGTCGTGGATACAGATGTGGACGATACTGTTACTGAGGAAAGCGCATTGACGCGAGTTGCAGGAAAAGGCCTCGTTTCGCCTTTGTCTTCACACAGCCCTGTTGCCAATGACACGACTAATTTGGACCCAGAAGGTCCTGTACTCACTCAGATAGCTACGTCGCCCGCAGTCTCACGCGCCGTCACACCTAGCGATTCTCCTCAAGTCGTCAACCGACGGAGAAATAACGCGCGTACAGCAGTTATTCACGACTCCGATTCAGAGGACGGTGGAGATAAAGAGTCCTCGCCGACGTCTCCTTCACATACCCTGACTACCCCCAAATTGATCTCATCGCCCACGCCACCAACGTCGGAAGACGATATGCCGACGCGTATCGGGCGTGACGTGAAAGGGAAAGGGAAAGCACCCAGTCGTCCAGACGTCATTCCACTGCTTTTTTCTAAGAACCCAGCTGCGTCGATTCCTCTCAAATCGCAGACGACCAAGGAACCAGCAAGGAAACACAAGAAAACAAAGGTTAGGCCTTTCTTGCGATAACTCGTACGTTCTCAAACAAATCCTCTACAGGCGCCGACGAAGAAAGAAATGCAAGAAACGGCGCGTAGCCGTGGACGAATCGCTGCGGATCAACCAGTATCAATACCAAGAATTGAAACCAGTATATCTAAATATTCACTCCCAAACCTCTTGATAAAGTACGAGTACTTGTTTTTCCCGAGAATTATTCTATTCATCACCGATGTCTAGTCTCGCACCCAAACATCCAGAGAGCGAGGATCCTATAACAGAATTTCAATCCGAACCAACGTCTTCTCCTGCTATTCCACATGTCGCGCGGCGCGCTCCAATCCTTCGCCAAAGTGACGGTTCACCGCTGAAAAGGAAAAGCCCGCTGAAGGCTATGCGGTCACTTCCAGAGCTGAGTAGCGATTCGGACGAGGAACTACCGGCCGTTGAAGTCTTGCTCAAAAAGGAACAGGAAGCTTTTGAGGCACACAAACGCCAGAACGAACTTTTGGAACGTAAAAAGCGTGCTATAGCTTTAAATACCGCCGTTATATCTTCGCGTTCAGATGATGACGATGACGATCTTCAAGTAGTCCAAACTGTGGATATGCAGACAGCGATTAAAGAAGAAGAAGCTGAGCGCAGGTCGGGAAGGAAAAAGCGCCCATCCGAAGGTCGCAAACGGCAACTGCATCTCGGAGGCATTGGACTGGCAAAGCAAAAAGAAAGAGAGAATCAATCGAAAATCGACGGCGGCATGGACTTACTTAGACGGATTGGGGCCAATAGAAGCAAAAAAGGAGACCCCACGCTGACTCAAGCTTCTCTGCTACAGTTGATCAGGTCGGAAGCGGAGGCACAGCGGCAAGTAGTTGTGGAACAAAAAGAGCGAGAATGGGTTGAAGGTGGAGGAACTCTCAAGAACTTGGGCAGCGGTGACAATGTCTCTGTGCAGGAGGCCAATAAGTTGTACGCCGAAAAAGGTCGCGAATTGCTTGAAGGGAGGACTATTGACGAAGAGGTGGAAAATGAAGAGGACGCCAGTGACGAAGATTGGACTCCGGAGCCGAGCATTCAATTGAGAGGATCCGCTAGTCCTTCAGACTACGGAAGCGGAAATAAAAGAGACGCCTCCGAGGTCTATGAAGAGAACGATGCTCGTATGGTTAACGATGGCGCCACTTCCGTCACCGAAGAAGAGGAAGAAGGTTACAGCATACCTTTACGACCTCGTACAATGGCTACCGTTGTCCTCTCGGACGATGAGGATGCGACATCTCCAATTCACGGAAAGAAAATTGGCACTAGGTCTCGTCTATCACATCGAAATTCGATCTCTTCCTTGGATGATAGGACAGAAGATGAAGACAATAAAGAAAACGAAACATCTCGAATCTGGGATCGTGGAGAGGACAAAGAAAATAAAGCAGTCGTTCGTCATATTCCTTGTGAAGAAACGTCTCCTGCAACGACAAAGAGCGGGTTATCTAGCCTTGAAGGCCGCTTAACGGGGCAGTTGTCGATGCCTCCTGGCTATCTTGATCCGGTCCAAGATCCATTCGCCTCCCCTTCTTTTGAAGCAAGATTGAAGCTTTCCTCTCCCGCTTGTCTCCCTTCGACATCCGTAACACCTCTCATTGCTTTCAAGGGCGGAAAAGCTCTTGAATTCTCTCCATCCTTCGATGGCGATGCCAACATTGGTCCTGCTCCTTTACAACCAAGTTTCTCTGATCTATTTGAGTCTGGCACAGAGAAACAAACGACGGCACATACTCCTTTCAAGCAAAACAGAAGTGCCTTACAGGAATCGTTTCAAGACCAGGTAAGTATTCGGACGAATGTCGAAAATCATCTGACTCTAATTGTCATTTTGAGGCCTTACCTCGTAATAAACTCGACAGAGCTTCGACTCTTGATTTAACCCAGGACATTTCTCTACAGCCTGCTTTCGAGGTCTCTGCGACATTCCTCCGCAAGGCAGATGAAATATTCGAGAAGGAGCAGGAATTTGTGTTGGAAGCTGCCAGCAAACGGCCACAGGAAGATCCCGAACTCTACGTGAATGATCACGGGCAAGTCAATTCTTGTGATACAAACTGTTCCTTCTGACTTGCAACCCTGTCCCAACAGCTTCATTACTCAAACAAGGCCAAATGTTTCATCTCCAGAAATATACCGACGCCCTTTGTCGCCCACGCAAAGTCAATCATCTCAGTCGACTTCAAGATGGCCGCTCAGAACAATATCTTTTTCAGATCAGCTCGATTTCGCTCTCCCTTCCCCTCGTGGTCGTCTGCATAAACGAGGAAAGACACCTGACGAAGGGGCGTACAGATCGAGTCAAACTCCGAGTCCTATTGCGAACCGTCCTCTGAACGCATTTGATCTTCTTAAACGAGGTTCCGCCAAGCACAATCAACTTGAGCGAAGACCTCTGGAAAAGTCGGAATTCGTTGAACAGGAGGCTCAGGAATCTGACGACGAAGAAATGTTTGGCTTTGGTCCCAGTACCAAAAAGAATGATGACGAAGAAGACGGGGAAGATTTGGACCGAAATCTGGAAGCATTGGTGGATGACGCTGAAATGGACGTGGAGACCCAAGCCGCTGATTTGGTGATGGAGAAATTCCAGTAAGTTCGGTCGGCCACATACGAAGATATGAGAATAATCTCTGCTAGGGAACATGAGCAAGTAGACGATGAAGCCCTTCAAAAGCTCCATGAAATGGCTACTAAAGGAGAGTTGCGCAAGAAAAGGAAGAACGGCGTGCTTGGTCTTGACGACAGTGACGATGATAGTGACGACGACGGCGACGAACGGCTTCGAAAGAGATTGCACAAGAAACAAAAAATCGAACGCCAGAGTATCAAGGAACTTGGTCAGTCTTTTTAACACAGTCTCGTCGTTTGTCGCTGGAATTGATATTGTTGGGCAGGACAACATGACGAAACGAAGGCTTTCAGCGATACATATCTTCAAGCAATGCAACCGGAAACAGGCCAGTTCGACTATCTCGAGGAATCTCAGCCATTAGATATGATGGTTGAAAAACAAAATGATGAAGATGTCCCACAAGAAACCATATCGGTGACAGAAGTCAACAAGCGTATTAGAGAAGCTGCGCAGAAACCTCGAGATGAGGTACGTCACCTCGTGGCCCACGTCAACTTTTCTTTGGCTAACCCTCGGACAGGAGGATGTGTTTCTTAATCCCAACGACGTCTCGTTCACCGACGATGTTCCATCGGACAGTGAAAACTATCTACCGGTCAAGCCTGTTCATATAAGGCCAAGAAACCAGGCTCAAACACGTCGAAATGCTCAAGATCCTGATTTTGATACTGGATTTGAGGTTGGTAACTTGGAGATTAGCGTTTGGTTATGAAGAACTGACTCTATATCTTCTCAAGTCCATATCAATGACTTCCGTCCAAACTGGTATACCCTCAGACCGCAGCAGAAAATGGGCAAGTGATGAGGGGCGTTCACGCCACATCGGCGTCACGGGTCGAAACGCAGGTGGCGCCGCCGTAACTGGACACAAAGTCAAGTCTGGCGGAGGATCCCTACGAAAGAGCGCAGCCGGAGGCTCGAAAACAAGTTCTTCTGCGCCCAATCACCCTGAAACTCGGAGATTGTTGAAAGCAGATGCAAGTATCGTGCATCGAGTGAATAAAGAAAGCGCAGCACGTTTTGGTTAATTTTATTTATTATACCCTTCTGTAGTGATGATCTCTTCGCCATGTTTCTATCGCCATGTTTGTACTTTAATTTGTTATACCTAAGCAATCAAGTTTTTAATTCCTCTGCCTTCTCGTGACCATTCAGATATCGCCCATCGATATTTGAATTGGTCGAATTGAAGGGACCAGATCTAGATGAGTGGGAATCATGTACCGGGAGCGATACACGAACATTCTGATGGGCCAGCATGTCAGGTTCAAAATTCCACCTGTGAGCAGCCCATACTAACCTCTGCCATACTCCGGGTCGTGTTAACTTCACTTGGAGGGACGAATTGGATGCCACCCAGTTTGATATCATTTGCCTCCGTCAATGAACTCCGTAAGTTCAAGCTAAGGTCCGCGAAGAGCGATTTTGGAACAATCAAAACCGTGGGGGCACACCAAAAAGACGTGAAACTTACGTTGCCAACACTGAATTGACGTAGACTGCTCACAAAGCGGTCAAGGACGGTTGGGAAAGATGAGAGAAGACTACGTACGTTTACCGACAGCTTGATGAAATGGTTGCCAATACGTATCGTGCGGTAGGGCTACATTCTTGAGAAGAGTCAATATGCATCAGGCAAGCCTAATAGCTGGCAGTATTAGACACACCAAGACAAGGAATAGTATTTGGGTAACCCTGAACAGGGTTTAATGCGTTTCTTTCTAAGCCAGAGAGCACTCACGCGGTCAAGACACCTGTATAAAACAAATTCGGTAAATTACGCGGAGAACAACGGAAAAGATGACCAACCTCGACTGACGCTGTATAACATAAGGGTATCGACGAGGTGTTGTGTCCTGGGAAGATGGTCATCGACAACAATCACCCTACAAAATCTTGTACTCACGGACTTGTAATCATCGGTCGCTGTGAGTTGAGGTAGAGGCACATCGCAAGAGTTATTATTATATCGTTTAGGGAGGCAAAGCCTTGAACAAGGCCACTCAATATCTGTGAAACATGTTAAACAAAGTTCGGGGTTAGTTGAATTTTGACGCTGACGGAAAACTTGCGGTCCGATATTGATGTTGCCAATGGGTTCTCGAAGCTGAGGCCTCGTAATTAGTCACTGCAGACGGACCATCATTTCATACAACGCACAGGTGAACGGTCGTCACTTTGAAATGAAATTGGATTATCAGCTCTCACATGTAGTGCCATAAAGACCCACCTATACCAAGGGCTAAGTTGAAGTGGTCAGTTTGGGTATGTTTAAAAAATATGCAAATGTATTGTACCCAACGCGGTGAGGGCGAGCACAATCTGTTAAATAGATGAGCGAAAAGCTTTAAATCGCATGTGCGTGCGGTGGCATCTCACAATCATGGCTGGTATTGGTCGAGTAGATCCAACTGTTTCAATAAGCATTAAGGGTTGTCGTAAAGTGGATCGATATTGAACAGACCTCTCCAAAGGGTACGACTGTAGAAGCTAGGTTCTAGTCAGTAGGAAGAACCTTTAAAAAAAGCCAATGACAGAGCATAAATACATTTGAGCAATGAATGTGATCAACGTCTGCGGATGGAGTTCAGACAGGCACAAAAATACCAGAGAGGACTTACCACGAGCAGTTTTTCGGCCTTGTAAGTAGATACGAAGTGAATATGTGTAAATATCTGGATGCATCGTCACGACCCACTGTGAAGCTCCTGCAGTACCGTCAGAGAAGTGTATTAGAGCGAAAATAAAGAATATTGAAGCACCATGGAATAACGAGATTGACTGAGGGGGACTCCCCATAATTTAAGACAAAGAATTTGTAGAGAGAGTGAGTAACAAATATTGTTGTCAGTGTGTCCAGTAGCCTTGAGAATAGAGTTAATGACGGACTTCGAGGGTCAATGGGATGAGCAATGAGTACTGACCATAGGACCCCAACCTATGTTCAGTCAGGAAAGGAAAAATTTCAAGAAGGGTTCTCAAGCTTACCGTAAGTTTCAGGAAACGGCCGTCTTTAGGATACTTCCGAAAGTACAGATAAGTCTGCAAACATGTTATTCCATACAGTCTTTACAAACGGATTCAATGCATGGTCTCGATCGAAGAGGGAAATTATAACACTAACGTTGTGGCAATAGTGAAGCCGATCAGAGAGGTACCAAAAATTTGCTTGACAAAGGCCACAAGCTTTTTAGACGCCGACTCGGAGGCAGACATTGTAATTTGAAGGTGATGACTGAGATGCGCAAGTCGAAGGCCCTAAAATACATTGTGTTAAGTACCACAGGATACCAGCAAGTGTATTACTGGGGCGCACAGCTTGTGGACTACAGACGGTGATTCACTGACATGATCATGGCAGTTTTAGAGGGCCACAATTCCATTTGTACATTTGAGAAGGCTCCCCGGAGAAATTAGGCTGAGATAAAACGCTCCATGAATTCCAGGTAAAGGAAAAGAAAACGATCCGTGCATCAACGCCTGATGAATCTGACTCTGAATCTTCTCTGATAAACATGCGGCAGTGGATCGACAGAGTAGGCAGTGAAAATCATCACGGATCTGACAACAGGCAATCTAAATCTCCAGCACCTCGAGGGCCTATAGGCCAACCTTTCAAACGTGCGTTGGGGCAGCATGACGAGTGTACAAGCGCCGTGTGATACTCGTTGAAGTTCACACGTCAAGTAAGAGACCTCCGAGCCATGTTCTAGATAGAGCTTTGTTGCTTGACACATAAACGAAAAGTATTAAAAGCGCAACGGAGAAGAACGAAGTCTTGGCCACCACACACACATGGAGTAGTAGAGAAGGTGGAAAGAGATTAGATGACGTGGAGAAGGATAATAATGGTACAATTTCCGGATATGTTTTATAAGTGTCAAAGGGTATACTAGATGAGCACAACGCGTAGTCCTTGGTGCGGGTGTCGTATGAAGGGGGGTGACGTAGAAGTCAATGGGAAGCCTTGCTACTGAACGGGCGGCCTAGCCGCATCCAAGGCGTTTGGAACTTTAAGCGCGTTGGAACCACTCGTGACGACTGGCGCGTGTGCGACGAGCTACGTCGTTTTCGATTGTTGTTCTGTATCTAAACAAGAAAAAGTCGCTGAGCGAGAAGAGAAAATGGAGCAACGTTGAAGACCAACCTTCTGTCGAAGGAGAATGAGTTTTGCCATGTTAGCAGGCGGCCCACTTTCCCTGAAAGGATTTCCTTGATAAGAAAAAACAGTAAGAAAGTGGCGCCATTTATCCAATGAGACGACGAGCTTACGAGAAGCAACCAGGGTGACGCCAACCTCATGAGCGTCGAGTGAATCGTCACCAGCCATGATAGCGAGCCAGAGTGCGGGCATAAAAGTATAGACAAAAAGAAGAGCAGCTATCGAGCTGAGCATCATGAGGGCCAGCATTTTTGGCGACGAGCGGCTGCGCGCTTGTGAGGCGACGCCCCAGAAAGGCGGACGAAGGAAATTGTTGGCCCGGAAGTGGGTCGATTTATCAACCACACCTTCATATCTTTTTTTTTAATAATAATTACGTAAGAAATATACGCTTGATGACAAATTGATTCCAACTTTTGAACTTCCTTTTCCATGGTGTCCCGAGTTACTGTCACTGCAGTCGGCCTTACCTGTAAAGCCTTTCTCAACAGTGGCTATTGCTCTATCACCGTCAATGGTATAAACAACCTTCACGACGCTCTCCTAAGTCCTGCCAGGAACGCTCATCAGGGCCTCATCACAGGTCTGCATTTCTCATTTCAACATATGATCTCTAAACTGACCAAAACAAAAAAAGTTGCAAATCATATCTCGACGTAGGATCTTCTTATCACACAGTATTTCACACTGCCTCAAAGATATCTCCAGCCTTGATGATCCTACTACATGGGGCGTGCTCCCTGCACGCTATTACTTGAGTTCTAAAACCACACGCTGGGCTCTAGGTGCTTCAGACGTCATGTTTACCAATCCGTTAGTCCATCCGTCCCCTGCTCACCTTTTTCACGCTCATTTTCGTAGCAAGTATATTTTCTACCTTCTTCCGACATGGCCAAACTCTAGAAACTTTCCGGGGTAAAGGCGTTCATCAATCCGCGGTAGACACCGCTATCCAGAAACTTGATGAAGGTGGTTGGGTAAGAGGGCCTTGGCATCATAAAACCCTACTTCTTTGAATCAACATTGTATCAGGTTCACTTGTACGGCGAAGGCAAAGTCAACCAACCAAATGAATATCCGAGGAACGAGCATGGCGTTGCAAGCCTTCCCAGGTTTAAATGGGGCGTGTAAGTATCGTGATATCACCTCCTATCAAATCTATAGCTAACTTTCTTTCAGCGGTCGTATAATCATGGAAACTTTGACGCCCCCTGTCATAATACCAATGTGGCTCACTGGGTTCGACAAACTCATGCCTGAAGGGCGTGCATTCCCTTGGAAGTATCTACCTCGATATGGTGCAGAACTCAGTGTGACCTTTGGTAGCCCAATACCTGCTGAGGAGATACTCGAGGCTCTTGGACCGCTATCTCCCCATGCGCCACCTTCATCGTTTTCACCAGGTGGGTTGTGCAGATAAATCCTGGAGGCAATGTATCTGCAAAATTTCAGATGGATGTTCTATAGTATATTGAACGGTGATACTCACACGACAAGTAAAAATAAGGCCAAAGCGCGACTTATTTTGAGCAGTTCGCCTCGGACTGTATCACTGATGGCAGCTGCTACTCCCACTGTACCCGGAGGGACCATTCTGTCGAGACCACTGAAGTATGCAGCAGGCAACAGGAGTGTCAAGGCCCTATAAAAATGTAAGTTGAAAGATGAAAATCGTTACATGGCGAATGAAAAGCAAATCGTACCCCATGGTCAAAAGAGCGTTGTTCAACTGCACGACATGGGGATGGAGCTCCTGCGCAAAGACATTTGCACCTCCAGTCATAAATGCAGACCCAGGTACGAGCAGTAGACGAAGCAGGACGACACCTGGAGCGAAGGATCAACAAACAAGTATGATGGATCAGCTCCTCACGTACCAATGACGGTAGATTGAAGAAGCTTCAAGCTAGAGAAGCAACAAAGTCTGATCAGCCCAGGTATGAGCTAGTTAAAAGCCGCGACATACTCGCAGTGCATGAGTAAAACGACCGCCAGGACTGTTTCCACCGCACTAGGTAAATGTGAGTAACAGATCAGGCCACAAAACGCAAGGGCATACGAACTTGTTCAAAGTGATAACGATAAGGTCTCCAATGGCTCTTCCACAGTACATCGCGAGTTGTTCACCCCCATAGTCCAAGATCTTGCTCAGGGGAATAATAGCAATAAAGGTCACTAGACACGTAGAGAGTTAGATAGATAGTAAATTTTTCTCGGATACGCACTCATGAACTTGGCAATGTGAGAGACATGGGAATAATGGACGCCCCAAGCAATAGGAACGAAGATCAGAAGGATGTTCAACCCTAACGGAAGTAATGAGCGTCTGGAATCATAAAGATCTAGGGACGTACAAGTGTGCGTCGCGAAAGCTTTAAAGCTAGCCATCCATCCAATCTTCTCCCGTCCATCTCCTCTCAGCCGGTGCCAAAACGAGATTGGTTTTTTGAGGAACCTCGAAAATCTTCCTGGTCTATTTCCTTGCTCGGCTACCGTGTCCGAGTTTGAGTACTGGCTCTCCGCATCAGTCTCATGATGGGCATCCCAGATGACTTCAACACCGCGGTTGTCTGGCCCAGTAACATGGACCGACAGTGCCCGTGATGCTGTACGTACAGGCGTCGTTGGGTTTCCCAAGTCGACATTGTTGAACCTTGAGTCAATGCCACCAGGAAATGGAATACGGCGTGTGCTGGCAGCGTCGTCACTCCAGATGCTATGTCCCGAGTCGAAGGTAGCGGGGAGTTGTGGTGGATTTGGTGCACCCGATGATGACGACTTGGGACGTATACTGCCACTGCCACTGATACTATTGCGTGTAAGCGCTTCTAGCGCGCGTTGGCGATGCTTGTTTTCTTCCATTTTGTGTTGAATCGCTTCTTTCTCGTTGAGACCAGCTCAAAGGGTAGGGATAGAGATCCAGCTCTAAGTACGATAATGAAACTCGTATGAGCTATATGTATACCTTGGTTTGTTGCCATCAACAAACTTGACATCCTCACACACTTGTGAACGAAATCCAGATCAGAAGATGAAACTGACATACAATCATCAGATAAAAAGAGACCATAGCAAAGCCTTCGGCCCAGTTGGTCTTAGAATCGGCAGTCACATAGTTCACAACAAAGCACGACCCTATCAAAACTGCAACCTCGAAGATATCTAAGTAGATAGCATGAGAAATTGAGTTGAAGACGATGAACCTCGCGCGTACGTACCAAATAGAAGATGCATGGGTTTATTAGTCCACCACCCCAGCATAACCAGGAAGGGCATCCAGAATAATGTGAACTGAATGCTGAGATCTATCGCACGAGCTTGGGCCAACTCAGTGGGCGGCGCAGGTTCCTTGAAGAAATGTCTGAACATGTATCGAATGAAATAGACAATCGTGACAAAGCCATTTGCAGCCCATGATACAATGGGCAAGAGAATCATGCCAAACCACCTACCAAACAGGTCAGGGAAAAGTACAATAAATAAGGACAACATACTCCTGTTTGATTTGAGTGCTTTCGCGAACAAACTCTATACTTTCAACGAGCTGTATTGAGATGGGATGAGTCAAGCGCAGTGATATTACAATGAAATAGTACCCATTCGGTAGTTGCAGCCATAATCGCAATACTGACTGCGAGTACAACGATAAGAACATATTGATTCGCTTTGGGTTCTTTGAGGAGAAGGGTTTTTTCTTGCTCCTTTAAGGCAGCAGGTGTATGGATGTCGAGAATGATAGAGGGTTGCCTGCCAGGTGGGTTATGGAGGTATATGCGAGAGCCGATATAGCTGCGAGATCAAAATATTAGCTAACGCTCCATGCCAAGGGCGAAACGCCTCACAGTGCAAGGAGAATAATGGCGAGGCCACGACTCATTACGAGAAATCGGTCTCTTGTATCATCATTGATCAGTGTACCAATTGCAAGCTCCGATGTAATTTCTCTGAGAACTCCGTGGTTCATTCCAGCAAAGAAAGCAGACGGCAGGAGTAAACTTAGTACTCTGCGTTTACAAATAAGCACGATGAACAGGGAAGAAAATTCGAAAAAAGTACTCACCCCATCACTAAAAGGGTATGGTTAAGTTCCGTCATGTGTGCGTGCAGCTCTTGCTGCATGACTCTTGCACCTCCCGTTATGAAGGACGCCCCAGGAATAAAAAGCAGATGAAGGATTACCACGCCTATAACGATTCATATACACGAGCAATAAACAGAAAAAGGATCCACTAACCAACGACGGTAGACTGCATGAGCTTCGTGCTAGTAGTTAATGACATTAGCAACAAAATGCATACATGACAGGTAACGTCACCAACTCGCAACGCAGAAGCAGAAGAATCGCCAACGTGGCTTCAACAACACTTGGTGTTGTCTTATCAGCGGTACTGCTGAAAAGAGGGAAATATCGGCACACACTTGTTCAAGGTGATCACCACAAGGTCACCAAGTTGATGTCCAAGATAGAATTCCATTTGCTCTCCACCCCAATCGAATAGCCATTCTAGAGGGACAAGAGCAAGGAAGCAGACTCGAGATAAATGAGCAAAAGCAAATATCAAGTGAATTATCTCAACTTACAGGTGAAGGTAAGAGAGGGCGGAAAGACCGTGACCCATTCGCCGTCTTCATTTTGTTTTTTGAGAAAATGGCCCACCCACGCCAAAGGAAGAAAAATAACGAAAATATTCAGCCCTGATACATTTTCAGTGAACAGGCTGTACAGATGTCCCAGGAAATCGTACTTACACGACGAAAAGGCAATGGCACGCAATGATGCTCCAATCGGCACATTCGGCTTTCCTCTCCGTCTAAACCGATTCCAAAAGCGGGACAATCCTGCTTCAAGTTCCTCTAGTTGGCGCATCGCAGCAGCAGTCGCGCCTGTGTTGCTGGTATTTAGCGTAAGCCGGGATCGAGCGGAGACACCCTCAGGACGCCCAGCGTTAGTAGCCTTCTCTATGTCAATAGGTGGTCCATTGAAAGCCCTTTGGCGAATCACGGGTGGTGGACTTAGGCTGTCAGCCATGGCTGGCAGGGCAAGGAAGAGGTGATAGTCAAAGTGCGACTATTTATTAAGAAGCTGCACAGTGATGGGACCATCTTCGTTAGGTTGATTGCCTGCAGTTGGGACGCGGGTATCGACTGCGCAATTGCCAAGCCCGTGATTCGATTAAGATGGAAGCATGGCTAATTGTAAAGCTCTAATTTCCTCAATCTTGTAGCAACTCGGACCTAATAAGGTCTAATCATTGTCAAATTTACAAGTGCTTGAGATGGACTGGTAAGCATCTCCATTGCCGCTCGAAAACAAGAGACACTCCGAACGAAATCCGTTTACGCATAATACTCGAACTCAAGAACTGATGACAAGAACAATGCCTGATACAGCATACGTCTGTAAATGTTTCATGAAATATGGACACAAGACGGCTCACCAGCTCCGATCGTTTCCCCCCCACGTCGTATCAAGATTCGACCCATGTCTTTATTAACCGTAAAGGGTTCAAGGGGGATTGGCCGCGCGGTGGCAGGCCCAGACAAACTCGTGGTCCGTAAAGTTATCTCTACTTCTGCAGATATACCCTTTGTCAAGACACTACGTTGAAATCCTCTCAATGTCAATGTTACAGCAATACAATTGTAACTTACCGTGGACCTTTCTTTAGGACCTTACCGGTCGAACGATCAAGAGTACATGTGAGCTTGGTGACAGTAGCGGGAACGTCTCGAGAATGATGGAACAGTTCAATCTTTAACAGCCAAACTTGAGATTTTTTTTGTTGATATGATACATGAAAAACGTACAGATGTGCCAGCTGTGATTGGGACCTCGATATCGAATACGATTATTCTTGCACTGAAAGACGTGGCAAGGGGAACAAGGTCTGTCATCGAACAAAGCACGCTCCCAATGTGTAAATTCACGGGGTCCAAAGAGGTCAAATAAAGGGTTGCATTGGTCCCTGCGGCTGCCCATGGCGCACTTACATCGTCAACTTCAATCGCTGCAAACCAGACATCAGAAGGATCAAATGTGGACAGAATCGTTCTACTTGCTTTTGACAATGGCAGTCTCATCTCCTGGAAGTATCCGGAGGCGTTCTCCAACTTGAACGACGCCACCACATAGGCGTCCAGCTACGGCTGCCCCTGCCCCGTGGCTTTTGAACACATTCGAGATGGGAATCCTCAGGGGGGCCATAATATCTCGAGTTGGTGGCTCTAGAATGTCTAAAGAAAGGTGCGTTATGTCTCAGGCCTGACAATGGGGGAAGAGAACTAATTGTGATGCGCCAGAAATCATGTTTGGGATAAAGTCTTTGTGGCCAGGAGCGTCAAGAATTGTAATTTGTCTATGTGGAGTCACCAGAGACTGGAGAGCGATATCCATGGTGATACCCCTGCCTTCAACATTAGAAATGTTTCCAAACACGGAAAAAAAAGGCCAAGTAACCTTTCTCGCTCCTCTGTAGTTCCGTCTAAGCCCCAGGCCCACGCGAAGCTACTCTTGCCAGCCTTGGCACTTCCTCGTTCATTTGCGATACGCGTTTTCTCTTCAATACGACCCAACTCATACAGTAGGCGGCCCATTAGAGTAGACTTTCCCGCATCGACATGACCTGGTTTCACGATAAAAAACGATATGTATAGAATATCGAAGTTACGCACCAACGACCACCAAACTCACCCCCTTCTTTGCATTCTCGCCTTCAGCCTCAATTACGCGTTTTGCCTCTTCCAATAACTTCTCTCTAGCGTAGCTCATTGGAGGTGGTTCTTCACCCTTGCTATCGATGTCTTCATCTTTGACGAGGTTCAGGGCAGACAAGTCAAGCTGACGCGCGTCCATGCCACGGGAAGGTGTTGAAGACCCAGACTTTTTCCCTATAGGCCCTGTTTTCTTCTTCGTGGGCGTGCTTAGTGCAGAAGATGGACGGGACGAGGAAGCAGAGGTCGATCCCGAAGTAGGTGTCTTAAGAGCCTTTTCACGTTCTTTAGCAGCTAAAGGTTATAACACAAAATATCAATACAAAACATCACAAAGAACATAATTGATAAAGAAAAAGACGGGGGAGTATCGGAAAGGGGTTATTTCGCTGAAACGACTGATGCCGTCTTGCGTGAAGTGGCATTAGGCCGTGAATCCTTGTGCAAAGATGTGCCGCGTCGTGCGTTCATGACGATGTCGTCAGGGCTAGGTCCATCGAAAGTGAAACTCGAGGGAGCGGAAAGGTCTGGCACCGGAAGTCCTGCATGCTTGTGCCTTCGTGCCTTGTGTTCTCGAACATCAGGAGATCCTGCAGCTTTCAAAGAAGATTTTTTTTTCTCCATATGTTGAGAGGGAACGTTCTCGGAAGAAACTTCATCGACCAGCAAGGAAGCAAAATCTGAAGGTGGCCCACGAACGAGTGGTGCAGGTTCTGGCCGAAAGATAGGCGCAACAGGAGGGATAACATCTTCCTCCGGAGGAGATGCGGTCTGCTTTTCACGAGCTTTCCTGATCTTTGCCGCCAGCTTAGACCCTTTAATCAATGGAGAGGGAGGAGTTACGCCGAAGGGCACGACGTCTAGCGCAGGTATTACTTTGGATCTTGTAGGATCTGAGAGGCTATGCAGAGTCTGAACGGACGTCGTTATCGCTGTGGTCGCTGTGGGCCCATTTGCGGCGGGTGTGAAGTATTCTGTTACAGGCTTTGGAACTTTAGATTTGTTGGCATTTTTCTGGGCAAGAAGTGCCAGTTTAGAGGGTCTGCAGAACGTGTCAACCTCTTTGTAAGGGTGTGATGGTTCCGTTGGCGCAGGCGTCGAGTGACTACTAGATATTGGGGAGGAACTGGGCTGAGCAGGTGCAGAACGCTGTGCCGGAGATGCAACTCGTCGGATGGTTTCATTACTCGATGGACTGGTAGGAGTATGAGCCGAGGGCAGCTGTGTCGGAGGGTTGGGACTAGGCGTGGCCTTGGGTGTGGCTGCATTGTCGATAGCCTCGAGTTCCATTGCCGTGTTTATAGCCCTTCGGACGAGTGATGTCATAGAAGAGGTCTCCGTGGAAGCTTGATTATAATATGCCTCGTTCTCTCCCGGGGCATTGGAATCAGGCCGAGGAGAAGGGGGGATCGAGGGTGCTTTCGAACTCGGAGGTCGAATAGAGCCAGGAGAAGGGCGGAGAACAGGGAATGTCTTCAACAAAGAGAGCGCATTAAGTGCAGACAGGGAAGGGGAGACTGGTATCGAGTTAGGGTCAAGGAGTTCGTCGGCTCCAGAAGCACGGCGGGTCGAATCTGAATTTAGTCAGAATAGTTATATTATCGGTAGTCATTTAATTCGTACCGATAACCTCTCCGTACGATGAGGCCGTAAAGGTGCTCGGTGGTCGATGTGATCGCTGTGATAGCTTTCTTCCCGGAGGAAGCCGTGGCGTAGGTTCAGTACGTTCAGTGATTTCCGTAATCGTACTCAACGCGGGTCGCCCGACTCGTGGGGTTTCAAGTTCCTGAACTTGGGCAGTGGTTTGATGCTGGTGGATCAAGGGTACTCGAGATCTTTCGACTTGCCCGATAGCTTGAGAGGTATATTGCTCCGGATAGTAATATTCTGCGTTACTGAACCCGTCGTGGCCGTCTGGTGGGACAGGAGGCAAGTCTTTGCCAAAGTCAAGTTCTAACCATGGGTGTTAATGTCTATAGGACCAAAGGTTGCAAGGGCCACCAGGACAAACAAGGAAGAAGAAGCACCTTCTCATTTTAAGACAGGGCTCAACACATCGCAGTAAATGGGTGCAAGGACGTATGCGGCAGGCAGCAACAGCGACAGGAATGGGATAACAGGGGCACACGGATCGATGAAAACAAGCAGAATTCAAGCTCACCTTTGCGGTCGCGTGCCAATTGCTTTTTCTTCTGTTCATCTGAATAGAAACTGAGTGATTGGGCTAAACTCTGATGAAAGATAAGGCCAACCTAGTGCCCATCTTATGGTCTCTTGTACATCAAAGAAGAACTCCCAAATAACATCCTTAATCTCCCGATCCGATAGACCAGAGACGTTCTCATCCCCCAGCACCTGTCTAACTTCCTCTAATGCATGCAAAAGTCGCGCTTTTGATGATTCATTCGATAAGATCGGTGTACAAGAAGTTGAACTGGAAACATACCGTGTTCTTCATCCGTCATCTCTTCTTCTCCCCCGTCAGAGAGAGCATCATCATCGAGTTCATCTGCATAGTGGCAATTTTACTTTTCTGAGTAGACGGTTTAGAAGTAACAATGACCTTGGATGTTGATATTTCGGTAATGCCTGTGCCTCGACATGGTGATCGCGAAAGGAAACGGTGCTACCAAACAATGCCAAAGATATGAAGAAACAACATATCGCCAAACAATCCATACATATCTTTTTCTCCTCACAAGTAACAACCACGTCAAAATGTTGGGTGCAATTCGTGCTGCTGCTTTCCGTCCCTCTATTCGCGTTAGTTGCCCCGTCTGATAATTTGAACTTGCCGTAATTGACGCGTGGCACAAGGTTTTTTCCACCACCTCCACGCGCTCTTACAGTCTCGCCAAACTGACGCTTATTGGTAACCTTGCGAAGGACCCTGAAGCCCGAATGACCAAAAATGAGAAGGAATACGTAGTGTGCGCGTCACAAGCCCTATATTCGCGCAGAAAGAGGACTAAAGATTAGTTTAGTTATACCGTTGCGACGACCAACTACCCTCCTCCCCCTCCTGACGCGAACGGCGGTGCGCACCATCATATTGCTTATGATTTATCTAGGCTCATTGGTTTTAGAGCGAAGGCCTTCCACTTCGACGTTCCATAGGGTTCTCTCGTTCCAAGAGTCTTCCAACAGGTACCTTCAAACACTGAAAAAAGGTTCCAAGGTCTACGTCGAAGCTGGGTTCGAGCTTCGTGACCCTGAGCCAAATGCGGACCCCGCGACACCGCAGGGTCAGCGCCAGATCTTCTTGAGGCATGGTCTGTGCGACGTTTTGCTACTAAGAATGTCTTACTCACTCGGTTCGTTTAGAAACATTGAGAGTGATCAGCAAGCCGAAGCATCCTGAGGCTTCCGAGGGTGAAGCTGAGGCTGAAGAATCACATTCATTTTGATGTCAAATTGCATAACTATCTCGTGCATCTGATCTGATGTTTTAAGGTGTCGATAGCTTTCAAATATACGGTTTGCTGAGATAGTCCCGAATAGTTGACACGACCAGCTGTCAATTCTGGATGAGACCAGTAGCAGCAAAAAGCACAACCCTTACATTGTGATCATCCTGAGAAGAACCAGAATAGCAAGCCACTACAGCAATAGGGCAAATCGGCGCACTCTGTAATTTCAAAGGTTAGTGAACTACGGATAACCCCAAGATTAGGTTCTTACCTCCAGCCATATAGGAAATGCTGACAATGGTTCAATCGACTATCTCCTGACGAGCCTCGCAATGGACGTACCACCCCCATTAACACGAAGTTCCCCTTGGATGCCCATCTGTTTTGGTGTTTTTCCCATTGCACTCATACCCTTCTCGACATAATAGCTCGAATGGCCGGTTCGTTTAACCACACTCACCATGCCTTCGATGCAAGTCCAACTGTCCAAGCTGACGTCACCAATTCCACTGGCATGACCCAAGTCCCCAACAGTACATGCAAACAGAGTGTGCCCGGCGATTGACTGAATAGATATGATCAATCCTTTTCCCTTTACATGCCTTGAAGTTCCACGAAATCGTTTTCTCAAAGAAAGACCCTGGATTTGCTGAGAAACAGACTTCAATAACGAACAATGACAACTGTACATACCAAAGTCACTGCGTCAGATGATGAAAAAGAAGGAAATCGGAAATGTCCTTCTTCTGAGAGAGCCTGAGTTGCCAGCTCAGCATCGGAGGGTGTCATGGAGTGGAATCCGTTAAACATGGGCGCTGCCAGTAGGAGTCTGCGAACCGACGAAGTGATGCCGCTCCTGAAATAGTCCAAGCCGTAAGTAGGCAACGGAACACAAGGCTTTTGCACGACAAAGAGTAGGTATGTGAAGGAGGGAACACACAATGAGGCGCCCTCGTTTATCTAATGTGATGGACAATTTCCACGTTGCAAAGGGACGAAGTTAAGCGATACAGAACGTTCTCTCAGGACAGGTCGACTTGATGGATGACTCGATTATGTATCGGTAGACCCTGGACAGACAGTCAATATAGCCCACTGAATACCACTTTCGCAATGAAAAGGTTCGGAAAGGCAATTGGCGCCAAGTTGCGATCAGCTTGGAATTTTGCCTCCAGGAAATTTCGAAAGACAGCATTATGAGGCAAAATATTTGAGTCTGAAAGTGGTTTGAATGCTTTAGCATGTCCGTAGTGCATTTGCGTGGATTGTAATGAATTCAGTAGTGAACGTTGAAATCGTTGAAACCTCTGCTGGAATTTGGAAATCATGGCCAATCATTTCGGCGCTTGTTGACCCGAGTCCCGTTCCGTTCGGCAACCAACTTGACACCAATAATCATGAACGAACACAACTCTGGTTTGGTCTACACGTAGTCGATGGAGTTTTTTAACGACCACGGAACTGATCCTTTGAAGCCGTCTCTTTTTGAACTTGTCGCTCAAGAGCAGCTCAGGGATCTACTCCAGCCAGCTTTGAAGTATGTTTTGGCAGTAAGAATCCAACCCTGACCGATTTGCAATTTCTAACATAACTCTCATAAGGTTTTTGCACAAAGATATCCTAGGTACCTCTTACGCATTGTAAACCGTCATGAGGAGTTTTACGCCGCAATAATGCTGTTTGTCGAGCGGTATTACCTCCGTAAATATAGTGCGTTAAACCATTCTCTCTCTCTCTCTCTCTCTACTTTTCCATATCCAAACCAAACCTTTCAATTTAGATGCGTCATTTTCTGAAAACTTTTATGGCCTTAAGCGAAGGCGCCGACCATACATCGAGACGCCGCGGGCACAAGCTGCAGTCGGTGGTGTGCCACCAGGAGAAGCCTTAGGACAGCGAGAAATCGGCCGCTCGTTGTTTTTCCTTGTACGTAGATTTATATTTCGTTGTTTTTAAAGGGCTTATCACCTTTATAGGTTGGTATACCATACCTTCGAGCAAAAGCACAAGATTACTATGAAGAACTGGGAGGTGGTCTCAGTGCTGATGTTCTGGATGAAAACATCGGAACTCGGCAAATGCAAGCCCTCACAGAAAATGTAGGCTTCTTTCCTATGCGGCCCTTCATATGCTCACAATCTTCAGACCATAAAAGGACGTTTAAAACGAGGCTTCAAAGCGACATATCCTTACCTCAATCTGTCTTATGAAGTATGGTTGTTATTATATAACATGGCCTATCTCTTCGATAGGTCACCATTCTATCGGCCGTGGCTATCCTGGATGGGCATTGACCTTCGTCGTCTTGGGTCTGAAGATTTTGTAAGTAAGATTTGCTTCTCCTATCAGACACAAAATGACTTTTTTTTTAGCGTGCGGCCGCATTAATGGCTCAGAAGAAGTTGTCGCCAGACAAGCGTCGTGGGGTGCTCTCGTGGTTGAGATTTGCCTTTGCTTCTTCACCTCATATCTTGTTGGATTCTCTTCGCCTGCTTCTACCTGCAGCCATTTTTTTCGTGAAATTCCTAGAATGGTGGTACTCACCAGGATCTCCCGCCCGATCACTATCAACTCCAGTACTGGGTCCTGCTGTCCCTCCGCCCCAAATGCTGCCGCCTCATCCTCAAGGCATACCATTCGATAGGGACAGTTATGGCACATGTCCCATATGTCAAGGAACTATCAACAATGCGACGGCATTACCATCCGGTTATGTGTTCTGTTATCGTTGTGCTTATGACCAGGTGGAAAAGCACGGCAAATGTCCTGTAACTCTTCTGCCTGCTCGAGTGTGGCAGTTGAGGAAAGTTCTTGTCTGAGCATCGCACGTTCGAAACATTTTGTATTTCACGGCTTCACGCCTACTTGTAACGTATTTAGAATCGATGGGCAAAGATGTTTCTTGACGCTGCTGTGAATTTTTGAATGTTGTGACTTGGTTCACCCATTTTAGACACGTGTGTAGATCCGTTTTTGGCTTTGAGAGATTTGAGGAACAACTTTATCATAATCATTCTAATGGGCCCTCCTTAGCACGTCAAATATCGCCTACTTTGCTTCGAGATCATTGTATAAACCTGCACGCGACCACCAACGTTCTTAAACAATGAAGGTGCTCAGAATCATATCTTTGACAGTGAGATATTATCTAACAGTTCATCTTCCGCCATAGTTCGGAAAGCATATCCTTGCTCAACAAGTCCCAGGATGGTCTTCATACTATCTCGACTACAAGTTCCTTAAAAAAATTATTTCGTCCCTTGCGGCCAATCGACCAGCTTCTGATGCAGCGGCGCTCGCATCGGGTGTGCGCCCAACAGACGTTCTCGCCCAATCACCCTCCGGAACCCCATCGCATAGCCCATCTGGCATCCTTGATCATGGACTCCGACGTCCACCGATTTTTTCTGCCTCAAGTCAAGACACAGAACGTGGCCCGGATTTCCGAGCACACAAAGCCGCCTTTTTCTTCCGGCTGGAACGTGAACTGGAAAAGGTACAAGTTGACAATGTTTTACGCCAAACCTCTCACTGCAACTTCTGTAGATCAATGATTTTTATCTTCAAAAAGAGGCGGAACTCAAGCTACGGATGGAAACCCTTCTCTCAAAAAGGAGAGCAGCAGCGATGCGAGGCCTACCCGACACCCCCGGCACCGATATCACGCAGAATAACGTAGAGTGGAGTGCCGTTGAAGAAGGATTTCGCCTTTTGGAAAGGGACGTAGGGAAATTGCAGGTATCGACTCATGCAGTAAATCTCCTTGGCTTATGTACGAATACTTTTCATTTTACAGCAATTTATCGAAGTCAACGCAACTGGTTTCCGGAAGATTCTGAAAAAGTTTGATAAACGATCGAAATCGACGACGAAAGAACTTTATTTATCCCGTCAGGTCGACGTTCAACCCGTATTCAACAGACAGGCAAGTTCCCTGTGCCTCAACCACAAAAGAAGACCACTAAAGCTCCCAGTAGCTGATATCTGAGCTTTCCGACACTATTGCCATATGCCTATTAGATCTCACTGATCTGTCTTCTGGTCTCAAGTTTGAGGGACCTGCGGCGAACGATATTTTTGCCCAGCAGATCCTTGCGGAAAGAACACCACCCATGGGACCATTTAGAGATTTGGAGAATAATCTGCGTAGTGCTGTCGCTACACGCGACACCAGAGCCATTGCTGAATGCGCAAAATATTCCGACGCGCTGTCCGAAAGCGCAGGAGGAAAGCCAACCGTAACTCGTATTCTTTGGAACAGAATCATCGACGCGCCTCCCGACCTTGCAGACCTCATTTTCTCTTCGTTGAAATCGCCATTTGATTTCCAATTTGTAGACGACATCAACGGTCGAACGTGCCTCCACGAGGCCGCCATGGCAGGGGTATTGTCTCTCGTTGAACTTTGCCTAGAAAAGGGTGTCAGCGTTGGTAAAACCGATCTCTACGGTCGGACTGCATTGCACTATGCATCGATGAATGGTCACCCCAACGTTTGCAGGCGACTTCTTCAAGCAAAGTCTTCTCCAACCGTACTCGACAGAGATAATTACAGCCCCTTGGTCTATGCAACAATGAAAGGCATGGTCGAGTGTGTCCGTGTCCTGCTTGACGAAGGAAAGGTTCCCGCTGAACGCACGACTCCCTTGGACGATCAAATTCCACTTTCTTTGGCTAGCCAGTTTGGTCATGTTGACGTCGTGGTTTTGCTGCTTCAGTATGGTGCACGTTCCCTACCAAACAGCAACGGGGAATATCCTATGCACCTTGCTGCACGTGAAGGCCATGCTGATGTTTGCAAATTGCTCAGAAATCTTGATGGTTGGGATACCCCAGACAAGTACCACGAGTGGACACCTCTATTTCACGCAGCGCGTTATGGGCAGGACAGTTGTGTTCAAACTCTTCTAGAAGCAGGTGCACGTCTTTACGCCACTGATGAACTGGGCCATCGAGCTGTTTCTGGCGTTCGCCTCCATCATCGCCTGATCAGCCCTGTTTTCGAGGATGAATACCTTTTGGCATCGGCGCCTTTGAAGCTAGTAATGACGTCAAGGCACAATGTGAACTCTGCACCGTACACGGTCTCCCTTCCACAGAGGGACGAGGGTGGGGTATTCGCGTTCCAAATCAATCCGCTGAAAATTTTGACTCTGGAGTTCTCCATTTATCCTAACTTCGGCACAAAGACAATTGGCCGAGCTGTGGCGCTACCCTCACTATTTCGTGACCTCAAAAACAACAATGCCTTTACGTTGCCCATACTTGACACAAGATTGCACGTAGTTGGGGAGGTGAGCAAATGGTGTTATCAATTAACAATTAAGCAGCATATACTAACCCGAGAAAAGGTTGACTTCGAGATCAATATTATAACTCCATTTGAAGGAGTTACGTTGGACTTCGGAGGAGAGGTGGAAACATATTGGAAATCCATGGTCGCGCCCCCTTCCATTGCTCAACCAGAAACACCTAAATGGCCGCATCGTTCCAATTTGATTGGCTCGGCCCAGGCTTCCCCATCCGTGCATTCCGTTACGAACGACGGAAGCCAATCTGTGACTATTTCGTCTCTGCAGGGTCCTTATATCTACGCTACTGTGCAAGTGACACGGGACCTGCATCCAGTTATCTACTCCGAGTGGCTCCTGCCGAGCGCGGATATTGAACTGGGTGTCTCAGACGTTACTCTAGCACAGTTCGAATCTCTGGCTCGTCATGCAGGCAAAAACGCGCCATCTGGAATCTCAACAATGGCAGAATGGTCTTCGAAGTTACCGGGATTGATGCTTTCCGTTGCGGAGTTTCTCAAGGTTCGCGATTTATCTTTGTAAATACCCGTTACAAGAGTTATTGATTTCTTCAAAGCTCCTTCCTGTTGGCGTCAACGTTTGTCTCGAATTAGCTTATCCAGCCCGTGCAACGCGAAAGAAATTATCGCTCGGTCACGTCCTTGAACTAAATGAATTTGTCGAATCGGTGTTGAGGAATATCTATCACGCGTCCGCGTCATTGGACGCTCCTTACACTCGGCGGAAAATTTCGTTTGCGTCCTTTTCACCGGACGTATGTTCCATGCTAAATTGGAAGCAACCGAACTGCAAGTCCTTTGCATTGTTATTTTTTATGTCCCTTGACCTCATGATGCACATCAGATCCCGTTTTTTTCGTATCTCGTTGCGGTAAGAAAACTTCCTCTGTGCCCAGTCCAACGGCTCTGGGTGCCGAGGAAGAAAACGACCCACGTCTGTCCAGTATTGGGACAGCTGTGGAGTTTGCGAGAACCAACAATTTATTGGGTGTCCTTGTGGACGCCGAGCTCCTCGTGAATACTCTCTTCACGTGTTCTGTAACGTACTGCTGACAGTTAATAGGTCCAGGTTCCCTCATTGTTGCATGGTATCCGTAATGCTGGTCTGATCGTTGGTGCTCATGGGAAAACCGAAGACTTGAACTCGTTGTTTGGGGTGTCCGATATTGAGGGAACACCAGTAGATGCCATTCTGAACGACGGTCAAGTCGTTTTTACGGACCATGAAATGGAGGAATTGATCTGATTATCATTATGTAGAAACTCAAGAAATGAAGTACTATGGGAATACTATTGTACGATGAAGTAGACTTTTCAGCCACGATGCTGCTAATATACATTGCTATAAATATATTAAGATCTACACTGAAGCATTATACAGTGCCGCATAAGCCCCGTTTCGATTGAGTAGTTCCTGATGAGTCCCGAATTCACAAATTGTCTATAGATGCTGAAGTCAGTCAATGTCGAGGTGACAAGATTAAACATCGTTACCCCGTTCTCCATCATGGCCACCTTGTCTGCTCGACGGGCTGTGGACAGACGATGTGTAATAAAGATTACAGACTTCTTTCTCATCCCTGAAGGAGATCTTGAAATCTTTTCTATCGTGTTAAAGATTTGACTTTGTGCCAAAGGATCCAGAGAAGAAGTCTATTTGTCGCGAGTCGGACTTTGTAAAGTACAGAATTGCATGATCTGCAGACGTACCGGTTCATCAAACAAAAGTAGGTCCACCTCTGGTTGATTGGCCCTCATAAACGCCCGAGCGATGGCGATTCGTTGCCACTAGACATGGGAAATTCAGACTCGATAAGTAGAAAGCAGGTTTAACGTACTTCTCCACCTGATAATCCACTCTGTGGCGAATGCCGACGGGGATTCATTCCAGGATATGGTATGCTTTCGAACCCAGGGTTATCTAGCGTTGTTCCTAGCCCATAAGGCAATGAGGCAACAACCTCATCAGCCGCCGCTAAATGAACAGCTTTGGAAACTGCTCGATTTTCCGCTAATTGCTCGATGTAACCAAATCCGACATTTTCTTGTACGGTGGCGTTAAATTTGGAAAAACTTTGAAGAACGGCAGAAGTATGCCGATGATATTCTTCAGGAAGATAGCGTCGGACGTCCACTCCATTGACTTTTAATGATCCACTGTCAAAGTCCAATATCCTCAGCAGGATCTTCGCAAGTGTAGTCTTTCCTATTGCTGAGTTCAGCGTACCTCTGCAATTTATAGGATTACGACTTGCCTGAACCGTTGTATCCTACGATTGCTAGGCTTTCACCAGCTGCAAGCGATAGATTTACATTCTTTAAGGCATATTCGCTGCTTCCGGGGTAGCTGTACGACAAACCGCTATTCGAGACTGTGAGCTGAATCTGAGACAGATATTAAATGCAAATGATCCGCACCTGATTTCAATGCTCATACCACCAGATGACGAATTGTAAGCCGAGATCTCAGCATCCTCTGGTCGAAGTCGAGGTTTCAGTTCCACACTAGCACAAAATGCAGACATTAAGAAAATTCCTTGGAACGCCATCTTAATCGTCCTTATCAAATTACCGCACGTCGAAACAACGGCTTGAATGGATCCTCGGTAAAGTGTCAGAGATCCTAGAGACACGGACGATGTTTGTACGAGCCAAATGAGAGGTATCTATTTCAATTTTCCTGTCAGACACAAAAAAAAGTGCGGACTCAGTTTACACACATTTTGTAGGGTCGATACGAGGTCCGAAAGGTGGAGTTGCGAAAACAGTGACGATTCGCGTAACAAGTAAGGCTCGTCCATAGCCGCCACGGCCCGACGTGCAGAGGACCAACTTTCAACTATCCAGTCTCCTAGGCCCCATAGTGCTATTTCAGGTCGATGTACATCGCTGTAAGCCAAATTGCGCATACGCTCGTGGCGTTCGACAGCTCGGGCTTCCCGTTCAGTAGGGAGAGGTTCTGAGATTTCTGAAGAAAGAGAGCACCAAGGAAGAAACAGAGGAAGTAGAACAGAGCCCATTGACAATGCAAGGACACCGAGATGGCTAGCCCCACTGGTAAGCATGGCAACGATATACACATGTGAGGCTAGTTCAATCAGAAGGGATATAATTCGAACGAAATCAAAGGGTGACAATAGACCAAAGCCATTTCCGTGAAATGAACCAGCGAACATGTCCGCTTCTTGTAAGAGGTCGCGAACCACTGGATCAGCCAAAGTTGGTACATCAAGCCTTACACGATTCTTGAGCTGTTCGCGCTCAACGTAAAACTTTGCTGATTCAAGGACAGTGTTTTCGTTGGAGAACCTGAAGGCCAGATGTTAGCTGGAAGGGCAACTGACACAAAGTCGAGAGTTCGGCCTACGCAAAAGAATCAAGCAACCCTTCAACGATTCTTCGAAGGAGCTCAGTAGAAAGCAGATACATGAGCCGCGACCATGTAAAATGTTTTGAACCGATCAAGTTTTGAAGCTTTGGAAATACTTAATCCCGGGAGGTCAGGTTTGATGCAACAATACGCACTTCATCAATTATCATAGCCTAGACTCGAGGAGTCCATAAATTTCTCCAAGGTTATATGGAATTTGAAACTCACCTGGGAGTAACCTCGGAACGCAGGGAAGAGACTGCGAAGAATGTTCAGGGACATCATCAGCGCGGTTCGTAATGGATTGAGAGCAAGTAGGTTGCTGAACTAGAAAACGGGGCCCGTCAGTTTTTTTCCCATGTGAGATGCAAAAACAGTTGTACAAAGTCAAAAAAACGTCTGTGAGAAGTCGTACAGAGCGCGAGACGGGCATTTGCTAGGGTAAGTGGACGTTGCGCCCCCGCCACAAGGTATATCCCTTTTTGGTCAGGGATTTCTCGAGAGGTAAGCCACGCGTCATACACAGATTGGGGCATTTTCCAATCGTCTAAATCGTCCAATAGGTCACTAACTCTGGCATAGTTGTCCTTGGATGGTGAACTGGAGTGTACCGATTTGGGAGAGGGTAATTGTAGAGAATTGAACAGCATGTGACTACTAAGCCTCTGGCACATGTTCAAGTAGTCGAAGAGTAAGACATACATCGAGACCAGAGAGAACTGAGGATGAATGAGGGATCGAGCTGAAGGCAACTCGACTTTCATTAATATATGAGATCCGGGTGTTTTGCAATACCGTTAATGCAGTGCATAAGATAGCTTGCAGGCTGTACCGGATATGCGCATTTGGCAGCCGCGACCCAGGCGTCGGTGAAGGAGAGAGCCTTTCAGATAGCCAAATTAGTCGCGGCTGCGCTTGTCGGCATTGCTTCGGGCCACCTTTGCCAGTTCGGGCATCGTGCCACGTGCTCCCGCCAACGGAACTTCCCCGTCTTTTGCCTTTATCCCGTCGAACCCTTTTTATGGACACCTTGCATGGCGCTGCCGTTCTCGCTGACAGTCTTCAAAAGTTGCAGTTAACTCAATCAGCCGTTGCCGAAGACAGTGACGACCAAAAACTTCCAAAAACTCCTCTTTCTCGAGATGAATATGGTTTCCGCAAGTCTGGTATAGCCAGTCCACAACTATCCATCACCGACCCGAACAATCCAAGACCTGTCGATCTCTCAAATATCGTTCCTGATCCTAATGGTCTGGGATGGCCAGGCGCGTTCTTCTCACAACATTCACCTACTGACATCTCAATCTCATCTCATCAAACAGCAAAATCTACCGTATCTCGTTTAATGGACACTCCCGAGGAAAAACGGGCCCGCGAACAGAAAATGGCTGCTGCTGTTCGTACCCTTCTTGAAGGTATTGGGGAAGATCCGGATCGTGAGGGTCTCCTCAAGACCCCAGAGCGTTACGCTCAGGCGCTGATGTGGATGACTCGGGGATACGAAGAAAAACTTGCAGGTAATAGCGCTGGTTCTTATGAAATTGAACACACTCAGCTCAGCTTCTACGACAGATGTGATTAACGATGCCGTATTTGCCGAGGACCACGACGAGATGGTGATTGTTCGGGACATCGACGTTTCCAGTCTATGTGAACACCACCTGGTGCCATTCACTGGAAAGGCAAGTCTTTCTCTTTCTCTGCCACCTATCTGCTCAAACTTATCCCGTCTACCATCTCACCATCAGATAGCGATAGCTTATATTCCAAATCAACTCGTCCTGGGGTTGTCCAAATTAGCAAGAATCGCAGAGACGTTCAGCCGTCGCTTACAAGTGCAAGAGCGCCTGACAAAACAAGTCGCAATTGCCGTTCAGGAAGCAATCAAACCCCGGGGTGTGGCTGTTGTAATGGAGGCGACGTGAGTTCCCAAATCTGGGAAGTTTCTTCGAATGATGATTTTTCCGTTGACATAACTTGCACCGCTTTTAGCCACATGTGCATGACCATGCGCGGAGTACAGAAGCCCGGTTCCATAACCGTAACATCGTGTATGCTTGGCTGTTTCCGCACACAACAAAAAACACGCGAAGAATTCCTCACTCTTATCAAGCGCTGATTGATCTGCTGCAATAATTCAGCAGGGCTCTGCGATTCAACTTGCAGGGCCTATTTACGCATTTGTAAGAATTTACTTGATTAACTCAACAAAATGTATGTACAATAATTATTGCAACGGATCTCATGGAATGCAATCATATAAGCACTTACTCTGCAGACATAAAACATTTTCTCAGGTTATAAGTCAACTTCCCAAGATGTACAAGTGTGGCGTATCCTGTTACTGTTTCATACAACCGATTAGAAGTTGTGCAGATGACGGAGAAATCTGGTTTTCCTTCAGTACGGTTCTGTAGATGGTGACCGAAGTTGAGCGATGAGGTCATCTAGGCACATTAAACTCTCTCCACTCAACGTCGACGCCACATCCAGGCAACACTTATAAACTTATCAACCCATCTGATAAGTAACTTAATCAATGCAGCCGCGAAGTGGGATTATTCAGGCAATGAAAGATATAGAATACATCGCGCAATTATATAGCATATAAGCACATAACACTGCACACTAGTCTCTTCTCCTCTGTGCTTTGTCTCCTGCCGCAGGATCGATTGGAAGACCTAGTTTCTTCGCGACACCTGGAGCGCTACCACCAGTGTACCGTGTCCGATTAATTCGTGGGCGCTTGGGAGGTTGCACTTCATTAGCTGTATTGGGAGCTGGTGGCTCACCAACATCTTTATCTCGATCTACAGAAAAAGGACATGTTAACTTCATTTTCACTTATGGGAAGAAATTTCCATACCTGAAATGGTTCGCTTTCTATTGTCACGGTCATCCTCTTTGCGCTGGAGCTGGGAATCGGAACGCTCGGAGCGCTCGGAACGTTCTGAACGATCAGGGCGATACGAATTAGGATGTTGAGGTAACGACCGAGGAGGCTCCTTATCACCAATGCGGGAGTGGAGACTTCCAAGGGTGGGTGGTGGCCCTTGATCTAGATGTGGTGTGTGGCCACTGGATGGATAATCCCGATGGCGGTCTCTCGAAGTAGGTGGTGGATCTGTTTTCGGTCCGCGTGCCGGTGTATTGTCGTGGAACATAGCTCGTGGACCACTTGGTGGCAATGGCTTGGAATTCGGACCAGATACGACACTGGGAGCTGGATGACCGTCCGTAATGGGACGTTTGTCCATTGCCTATTCCTGGAATTAACTCGCTGTCGAACTCTAGGTGAGTGGAAATTTACCTTCTCAGAGGAACTGGCTGGAAGGCGCGAATCGTCACTTGAGCCTTCACGGTCTCTTCTGCGTCTGTCCGAGTCACGTCTGTCCGATGTTTCTTTTTCAGGAGGAGCTCGACGACCACGATCTTCACGGTGGCCGTCTTTTCGCGAGGTGCGCTTAGAACCTCGATCAGGCTAGGATTTAGACCTCTCAATAAACCAGAAAAGCCACCAAGAACTTGAGCGCTTACATCATCATCTGCAGGACGTCTGCGCTTTCCTAAACCATCATCAGTAGTCACTGGACGATGTCGAGCGTCTGGTCGCGTAGGTAGACCTCGATCATCTGAAGGAGTCAGAGGCGTGTTGTTCTGGCTTCGAGGTTGCTCCCTGTCTTTCCTTCCTTCCCGATCCCTGTCCTTTTCATCTCTCCTATGTCTGTCTCTGTCTCTGTCTCTTTCTCTATCACGTTCCCGGTCCCTCCTGTCTGGTTCGCGGTCACGGTCGCGATCCTTATCTCGATCATGCCTATCTCGAGGACGGTCGCGATCTTTGTCTCTATCACTGTCTTTCTCCGCTTCACGGGCAGATGTTCGCTCACGTCCCGCACGCTCATTCCGAGGAGTGTGGGTGACACTGTCCCGGCGACTGACAGCCTCACGAGTTTCCTGGCGGCCATCTCTGTCTGAGCGTCGTTCTTCCCGCTCACCGTCTCCAGCGACGCGTTCGGGACGAGAACGACCTCCACTGGCACGACTTTCAGAACTGTGATTTCTTGTTCCCGGGCGACTGCTAGGTGACGGAGATCTGATGCGTGGAGACGGTGCACCAGAACCGCCAACGTTGCGGACGGCTTCTAATTTATCAGTGCGAATGGATTGTCTGGCAGATTCTCTAAGCTCTTGAGCAGAAGGTGTCTGGCTTGGAGCAGATGGAGGTGGCATGGCCGTCCCGTTGTCTAAGATTTACTTTGTCAGAAACAACAAGGAAATGAGGTGGTTCTACTTGCCCGTTGGGGAGGAGGCATGTTGAGGAAGAGGAGAATCCCGAAGACGTGAAGGGCTGTTATAACGCGACCTGGGAAGAGCATCTTCTTTTCCAGGAACAAGATGTTCATTCAAATGTGCAGGAACTGAAGACTTGACGCCATCAGTTGGAAGAACGGAAAGTTCTGGCGGTTTTGGTGATTGACTCTGCTTGTCGTTGGCTCGGATCCTTTTGACGACTTCAGGTCGGGGGATACTACATAGCGAGTGAGTCAGCGTTGGTGTTTCGTAACATCGATTGACTAACCTATCCATTGCAGCCTTGGCAGAACTGATACTGTTGTTGGCCGTCTTTTCGTTCGTTGGAACCGAGCCATTTGCAAGTTGGGCTCGAGGAGCGGACGGCGTTATATTGGAAATGGGAGTAGCGTTGCGACGTCCATCGCTCATAGAACCTACAATAGAACTAGGGCCACTTGGAGGAGGACCACCACGCGGTTTCTCATTCTGATGAGACGGGTTGGTAGGTTTGGGAGAGGATGTAGCTGTGCTAGTTGGGTGTGGAAGGGGCTGAGGAAATAATCAAACATCTTGCCTCAACATTTGGTTCCTTTACATACCTTTTTTGGCATTGCCCATAGTGACTCCCGCTTTTTCAAGGCAGCAGAATAACTTGAAACAGAGTGAGTAACGTCGGAGGACTTTGAACGACCAAGGAAAATACGCACGCTTTCCCCAAAATCTTCAGATCGCCTCTTTCCTCGTTTTCCAAAAATCGATCCATCGCGGCGTCTAGGCTTGCCCCTGTATCCGTAATTGAAACAGCTGCGAGAGGGAAAACAGGCAAGAGCTCCTTCAATATGATGATAGTATTATAGACATGCATAAATTCTCCCGTTTGAATGCAGTCAATGAAGCACTGGGTCAAGTTTGAGGATGCGATGACACTGATTGTAAAGGTGACTGACCTTGGCCAGCTTCTTGTGCCACTTTCTTAGAATCCGCTGGAAACTAGGCCAATCTAGAAGACTGTCTAGCGTGACACTCTTGTTGAACCAAGTTCGTTGTAAGCCAGGATTATACACGTTCTTCCCTCCAACTTTGGTTCGATTGTCCATCATATATGCCGCCTCGTCACTATACCATTTGAACATGTCTGAAAGAATCCCAGAAAGGAATCGACCTGAAAAAGTTTTACCATCTTGTCGAAGACATCAAGTCGTGAAACAAACCATAGTTGTGCGCCTCATATTCACTGCAAGAGAATAGAACGACTTTGACATGGTCTCCTAGTAACTGAAGGAGTATGAGACAACAGAAATTTTCAGAAGGCGGGCGGCAAACCTTGTCATAACAGTTCAACGTGTGGAAACCCGGTGTTCCCATAGTGTGAAGGACTTTAATGAATTGGGCACAAAAGTCTGCATCCATAGGTGATAGCAAACAACGCGGTTGAATGCAGTGTTCAATGATGGATCCCGCCAATGTGCCTGCTTTTGGACCTAATAAAAGTGGAAATTGAGCTACAGGAATGCTGCATTGGTCCACGCCACTTGCCATGAGAAAACCAATGCTGCTTTTCGCGACTCAACCGCTTCAGAGTGAACGCCCTGGATGCTGTTTGATTTTTAAGTTCCTCCAATAGTTCTTGATGAGTCTTGATGTAGCGTTCTCGCCGTTGTTTGTGTGATATAGCAGTCGCACGCTTTACCCGATCAGAGGAATGGTCTGCTGAACGCCAACGACTTTCTTCTTGTCGACTCAATTGTAGCAAGGTGGCGCACTCCTCGTCATATTTGTTTGTAGGAGGAGATAAATCGTAGGTTGAAAGCTGCCAGAACGTTAAATAGAAACCAGGTCTGGATATGAAGAGATGATCATATGAGCATGTCCCTCGTTTTTATAAATAACGGTTTACCCGATAATTTCGAACGCACTCCCCGGCGCAATCTTCTTAATATCATCAAACAAAGCAGCCAATTCGGGAATCCATGGGCTCTGGGTGAGGACGACCGTCAGAATACACACAGTACATATGACTCGTCACTAACCTCTGGTGGCGCTGCGCCCATTTCGGCATCCATGGAGACATCCTCCTGTACCGGGTGGTCGTCAGGTGTTGTTTTAACTTCAGCGTGACTTTCAAGGTTGGAACTAGGACTGGGTGACGCGACCCGAGAAGTGACTGGTTCACGCTTTGCAGTCAAAGCAGCCTTCAACCGTTTTTCAGCATCCTCATTTGCCTTGCGTTCCTGTTCTTGCATGACTAATGCTGATTTCTATAATATTCGACGTCGTTAAGCTTTCGTTGATTAGCGGCGAGAGACCGACAAACCAAAAGGGAAGCCTGGAGTACGGGTCGGATGATTTGCAGGCATATTGGTGCGCATATGCCATAAACCACACCAAGGTCTCCCAAGGAAGGAAGCACTTTGTCGGCATAGTCAGCGAGCGGAATCACTGATGTCAAAAGTTCCAAATATTGAAGCAAGACACCATGAGTCTGTATGTGATATTAGTTCGTCGTTAGGTTACACCTAAGATATGACGCACTGTGTCGTACAAACTTCCCAAAGACTTGAGATGAGTATCCGGTGCCTTGAACACACAGGCTTGACGCTGTTGGGCAACCTGTATCAGGAGACTCAAGGCAAGAGAAGAATCAAGCAACGTCTTGCCAAGACGCCATGGGCCTTTCAAGACAGCGTCCCCGGGATCCAGACGTGCCCCACGGGTAGCGGACGCGATGGATTCGATACGAAGAACTGGTCCACCAGCCATAGCGGTGACTTGACTGCGAGGTCTGGATGGATCGGAGAATGCGTCGACAATGACATACACAAGAACATCGAAGCCCATGTTTGTCACGTAACGAAGTGCCTGAATGACGACGTGGGCAAGGTTATCGTATGACATGATTTGGTGGACCGCTCTATCGAAGAATACACAAGGGTTTGAGTGGGCAAGTTTCGCGACAGTGCCCGAAAGCGTATCATTTGAGTTTGAGGAGAGACGACGAAGAATGGCCTTGGTTTCGCTCTTTGCCTGGAATTGACGAACTTGGAGTTCTGGATGAGATTCGTACATCTTCGATTTCCACTCGCCATACAAGCGCCACCGAGATGTAGTAGAATATTGCCGAATGATATTCCAAACTTCGACAGTACACACGGCATTTCCACGGATAAGAGTGAGCGCTCGAAGGAGGTACACTCGCAAGACCTTGAACCAGAAGAGTCTAATGGGATGGTCGTTGTCTGGCTCACCCGTAGGCTTTTTGGTGATGGGATCCAAGGGCACCTTGGATTGAAAGAAAGGTCAGAATAGATGCACTTATATTTCAAAAAAGGACATACCGTTGTTTGAAGATGGGCACGGCCGAGTCGCAGAAACTTTGTCAAGAACATTGGATCTCGGGACACATGAACACCGATATACTTCATAAGGGGCTCGATGACGTCTTCTAGATCACTCAGCGAGCTGCACAGAGGGACCTCCTCAGTCCAATCTGGGTAGAAAAACACGAAATCAGTGTTGTATGTGCTTGGCGGAGTCGGGGCCCAAAGACTCAGCACTGGTTTCCGAGTAGGGGGGGCTGCAACCCCAGAGGAGCCATATCGAGCTCGGGGTTGAGTATAGCTTGGGTTCCGTTCCTTGGTGACCAAAAGAGACTCGTACAGAGGGGATATTGAGACTTTCATGATTCGAATGATAAGGTCCGCAATTTCGGGTCTTGCGTCAACCAGGAATGGAAATTTCGACAGAATTGAGAGAGCAGGTTTCAAGGCCCCGACAGACAGAAGGGCGTTCACAAGACCGACTTTCTGGTTGTCGTCTTTGGCCTCTGAAGGTTTTTTCACTTCTACAGGCGAAACCTTGTTTTTCGACGATTGCGTCCCCGAAGATTCTAGAGGTGCCGCCATTGCAAGCTGACTGACAGTTGTAGCAGCAATGCGTACAGATCCAACCCAGGGCGAGAATGAGAGAAGCGCAATGAAAAAAGTGTAGTGGGTGGTCAGATGCACTGACAATACATCGAGAATGAGGTCAAGGGCTCGGTTGGGATCGAGGTCAAAATATCCAATGAGACTTATGACTTTCTCCCAAACAGGGCGAGCACGCTCCTCTATGGCAGAGTATGGCTCGGTCGGACGTCCAGTCAAGGGGGAATGGGAGGGACCTAAAGAGCTCGTCAGCTCCGACGTGAGCTTACTGTAGCCCTCGGATTGTTCGCGGAGTAAATTGAACTTGTTTTGCTTGTAACTACAGGAATAAGTTGGGTATGATTCAGGAAAGAAAAAGAAAAAGGGACGTACAACAGCCCTGTTCGCGTTCTGATCTCCTTCTTGTCCATGGCAACCTTATCAGGTATGAGACCAACACTTGCTAGTATCGCAGAGTCAAGGCGTTCACGACAAAGAGAAGCGTCGATAATTCCCAGTTCCTGTGTCGAGTCAGACTGATTCTCCATAAGAATAGAAAATGACATACTAAAAATCTCTTCACGACAAATTGAACCGTGTCCTTGTCCTTCTCCACATTCTGTTCAATCTTCCTCACAGAAGCCACGTTATTGGTGGCTTCTTGCTTGGCGTACACGGTTTGTGCAGCTTTCGCATCACTCAGGACCTCGTCCAATTGCGCGTCAACAGACCAGATCATGTCGACAAGAATTTCTCCAAAAGTCGCAAAATATGTTGAAGACATGGATGGTCCTGAAGATGACGAAGGAAGGGCGTTAAGGACTGACTGCACGAACTCGACAAATGCTGGAGGAGTGATCGTATGTTTCGGGGACCATGTGAGTAGAGCGGAACAAAACAACGTATGGTATGAAGTTGTGAGCTTATCAATGCAGCCCGCATCCGAAGGGTTGCAATGAGGTTCAAGAAGAGAATTTCGACTGCGCCACGGTTACTTTCGAACAAATACATAAAAGAAAATAATACATACCATTCAAGCTCCCCACCTCTCACCCACAAGGCTAGATGGTTTCTGACATTTTCAACTACGTCCATATACGCAGTCGCGGAGAAGGCCGTTAGGAGAGACCAGGAAGCGAAGAAAACGCTGGACGTTGTCGACAGTCACGGTCTCTTCAAGTGCATCAAACGAGAATAGTTGAATGAGTATCTCTCCTGTCTATGTGAACTTGTAACAATAAAGCGATTTTGATAGGTGGAGTTTGACACGTCGTGATACCACTCATTAAAAGCAACCGTTGGCTGTACTAATTGTTATCTTCCATCATCCTGTGGACGTGATCCACATATGTATCGAATACATTCCGTTACCCTTACTTACTTTTTATTATGAAGCTCGAAGATCCGTGTCGCCTTGGTTTAAGTATTCTAATTCTTTGTCCTTGGTACAACGATCACCTGGCAGTCTTATTGTCTGTTTCTGCCCTACTTAAACGTTCAACTTGGATGGATATGCCATAGATTCGATTGACTAGCCTCTGGTGAGTAAAGTATCACAAGTTTGAAATGCAAGCGGATTAACACCGGCTCACTTACAGATGGATACGGAGGTTACTATTCCTACTCTTGATCGTAATAAATTTTGGGCCCAGCTGGCTGCAGTCCGCTTTCGTCCGCAGGATGTCAAATTACCGTTCGTCTTTTATGTTGCACGCCGTGTGCCTTCTGACTCTTCCCTAGTGGCAAAGACTGGGAGAGGCTTCTATTGGAGGACATACCTCTTGACCCAGGCAATGGAATGCCTTATCTCGCGGTTTATAGTGCACATACTATAACTATCAAGGCGGGAACCCGCCATTATCATCAGGAAAGCCCAGTGAAGACTCTTCGCTCATTGGCTGAAGAGGCTAGAAAGCTTCGAGACAAGGAACATCATCATATACGTGCCATGTATGATCCTGCCAAATGGCCCGATTTAAAAACCGCATTCCTGCGTTTGGGGGAGGTACTCGCGTTCCTTGGAGAAGAGGAAATTCCTTTTGAACAATGGGGATGTCTCAGCATCTCGCTACCTGATGTTGAGCTGCCGTACGACATGTCGGCACCTCCGCTTCTTCCACTTGATTCCTTTTCAAACCTGCGAACGCTGTTTTGGGAAGGCCACAGGAAGCAGCTCATTGCGTCTTGGTTACCTTTCACCCCAACCCTACTGCGAACCCTTACTACTCTCGAGATTCAATGTGATATCTCTCTTCAGGATTGCTGTCATATGCTTTTTTATGGCGAGAACTTGAAAGAATTCACTGCTAGAATCATACAGAGGGATCTGTCCACTGAGCAAATGCTTGGTTTTGTCCCTCCAGAG
>JABAJW010000040.1:25358-37380 GCA_018855395.1 Arthromyces matolae | reverse complement strand
CTTAGTCATGGACGAAGCACAATCCTTGGATACCTTGGCTAAACTTCTCAACGAGCTCTCTGAGAGACCATATGACTTAAACCTCCATGTTCAGCACATCAAGTTGGCGCGGTCTCTCGAAGGAATGGATGAACAAGAGACATCTGCGTGCGAGATGTTGGTAGACTTTCTGGCAGCGGGCGAACAAGTGTGGACGTCCTTGATTGATGCAAAGGAAAAGACCGTGGATTTGGAGACTAAGGAGGGTGTGGAAGAACTGTTGGCGCTATACGAAAGGGCAGAATCAGATTACCTATGTAAGCTCCCTCTTCAACTATCAATAATTCTCATGTTTATCCCTATCTCAGCTATCCCCATCCTTCAACGACATTTGGAATTCCTTCTCGGCCGACATGAATACTATTCCGGAGAAATTCTAAAGCCTGATGATTTAGGGGACCTATTCTCAACATCATGGACGCGAGCAGCTATCACCGAAGTCGTCGACAAAGGAGTCATACATCTGACGAAGGTTTTATCCTCGCATCATGAAGTGACCGCTGTGTAAGCTGATTCTCGTACATCAGAGTCATTTATTGTGGGACCTACAGCGTGATTGGGAACTCCAGCAGTTAGAATTGGTCTCACCTGCCGAGAAGTAAGCAATGAAGTTCGGATTCTCATATTTGCAATTCACGCGACTCCACAGAACCGAGCTCCAGGACTCTATCCAGGTGTTCTTCGTGGCCCGTCTAGGTCAAGCTCATACAAGTACACTGCCCTCTATTATTTCAATTTCACCATCATTGACAAGGCGGTATGCAATAGATTCAGAAGACACGATGGAGTATTATTCGTCCTTCACAACTAACAATAGATCGCCAGCACAATATGAAGTCCTTCTATCCACTGCATCCAAAGTGCGCGATCGCACCAATAAGTCGTTTGAACGCCGGGAACAATTTGAAGACGCTTTGGTGAGATACATTTTTGAATTCTGAACTAGGGCTTATCAGCAACGCTGCAGGTAAAATCAAATTACTCCCTCGATGATTATGCAAGATATATTGCCTACGAGAGGAGGGCTCGTAACCCTGATCTTTTTGTCATGACCAGTGTATTTGAACGAGCTATTGCAGAGGCAGAGAGAAGGAGATTCGAAGGCGAAACTGGATCAGAGGAGGCCCTAAGGATCTTTTGGATTGGTTTCGTCGACGTTTTGGTAAGAATCGCTTCGTTCTCAAGTGTATCCATACCGACTTCTAGCAGCGAATCAACGAAGCTGGAAAAGACAAAGAATTTGCTGTTTATAGAAGGGCTGTGAGAAGCGTGCCTATCTGTGGCGAGGTTTGGGCTCGATACATCAGGGCTTTGGTGTGTATATCTTTCAAATGTTTGCAGTATCTTCTAATGTTGGAAACAGGAACGCCATGAACTGGGCGCCCAGGTGTCAGGTGAGCCCGAATGAGGTTTGGGTGTTCATGTCTTCAATGTTTCCTTCCTAGATGTCTACAATCAAGCGTTTAGCACGGGATTAGTTCAGTCCGATGTTGAACAAGTTGTACCTATCGTCCTTGCCTACACTGGGTATCTGAGAAGACATGAGGAAGGTGGTAAGCACGCCTGTTCATTGTCACATCAATATCTTAATGCGCGTTCAAGACGACATATTGCTCGCAATAATCGCCGTATTGGAAGGGGGCATCGATATCGTGCGCAAAGGTGCATACACTTTATGTTTGAGTTGTCTTGTATTCAGCTCCAATACAGCTTCCAAGCATGGCGATCCGAAGCTACGTCTAGAAAAATACCTCGCCGCGATTGTATGTGCAATGTTGGAACGTGATTGTTGGAGATTGATATTTGTTTCCAGTACGACCAAGCCGACCTGAAAGATGAGGTTATATCTGTTTGGGAAGCAGTCGTCAAGTGCAATAAATCGAGTTATCTCGTATGGACTTCATACGTCGACACTCTAATGTATGTATGCTCCCGGTAAGCGACATGAATCGAACACTAAATATCCAACAGAAAGTATCAACAACTCGAAAAAGCGCGACAGGTTTTCCTAGATATCCATACGAAGAACTTGGATTGGCCAGAGGCCATTTGGGAAGCCTGGACCAATTTCGAGCAGATGTATGGTTCCATCGATGGCCTTGATCAGTGTCTTGACAAGGTAGAAAAAGCGCAGTATCAGGTCACCCTCCGCCGGCTCAAAGTCGGTATCATTACAAGATTTTATTCTTACCTGACTTGTTATCTGACTTGAGCATATTCAGGAGGCAGAAAAGTCGGGATACGCAATGAGCCAAGCTGCAGCTGGGGAACAATATGCACTTGTTGCAGAGGCAACAGCTACCCTCACAGGCACAGACCCAGCGATGGATGTCGATACCGAAGTCCCTCAAGTTAGGGGCACCAAACGTGAAGCTGATGACGAACCTGTCATGACACACAAGAAGGTTAAAATCGGTGAGTATCAATTGGATACTATTTGGGCCCACGCACTCATCCTCTTGCAGAGCAAAAGCCCCAGCCACTGAAACGGTACGTGCTGAGCGGCAAATACAACTATGCCTCTGACATCTAATAGTGATCGGGAGAACTCGACGGTTTTTGTAGGGGATCTTCCAAATGGAGCCACAGAAGAGGAGCTAACAAGCCTTTTTAAAGACGTGCGTTTAGTTTCTCACCGATTTGACCTGAAACTAAGACCGTTCAGTGCGGCAATGTTAGAGAGGTTAAGATTACGCAACTGCCACAAGCATTGGTAGCCACTGTGGAGTTCTCCGACCGGGTATGGTCAACCAATTGTTCAGTAACTCTAGCTAAGCCATTAATCTTGTTTTTAGGATAGCGTCCCTGCTGCATTGACGAAAGACAAGAAAAAACTGCGCGGCCAAGAAGTTGCTGTCCACCTTGCCTGGAAGTCTACGCTCTACGTCACAAATTTCCCAGAATCAGCGGACGATGGCGCAATACGAGATCTTTTCGGTCAGGTAAACAAACTACAAATGCTCTGTGTTTTTCCACTGAAGCGAATTGCCAGTATGGAAGCATTTTCGACGTACGATGGCCGAGCAAGAAGTTCAAGAGCACTAGACGGTTTTGCTATGTCCAGTTCACGTCTCCAGTAAGCCCATTCCCCGGTGAATACATTACTCGTTCCTTAATTTCGCATTCGTTCTTAGAACTCTGCCGAGAAGGCTCTCGAACTGCACGGTCGAGAACTTGAGCCCCATCACTCAATCAACGTCTTCATTTCTAATCCAGACCGTAAGAAGGAGAGGACAGATCAAGATGCCAACGACAGAGAGATTTACGTGGCTGGTCTCAGCAAGTTCACAACCCAGGCGGACTTGGATAAGGTTTTCAAAACTGTGTGTCTTCTTCTTACTATCTCTCCATTGTTTACTGGACACTTCCTTTCATCCAGTACGGTGCCATCAAAGAAATTAGAATGATGACAGATGAAAATGGGCATTCTAAAGGTTTCGCATTCATTGAATATGAACAAGAGGCAAGCACAGCTTCATTGATTTATGCCATCTCGACTAAAATATGAATCTAGAAAGATGCACTTGCAGCTTTAGATGCGAACAACTTTGAGCTGAAACGGCGCCGAATGGCAGTCACGATGGCTGATTCTCGTGTTCGTAGCAAATCAAGGTCTAGATCGTTTATCCCTCTTTCGACGGGCTACCGTTTTACCTTTTCACGACAGGAATACAACTACAGAATCTGGCCTGAGTAGAGCAGCGGATATTCGGAACAGGTCTATCAGAATCCGCAATCTCCCAGCCAATACCCAAGAAGGCCTTTTGCAGCAAGCGATTGAGAAGATTGCAGCTGTAAAACGATTGGAAGTGTTCATTGATCAGAACGAGGCCGTCGTGGAGTTCGAGAATGCCGCAGTCAGTCCTTCAGGCCAATTTAATCCCTTGATCAGCTTATTGACCTCGACAACAGGAAGCAGGAAAACTGCTTTTACGAACAGACCCGATCCTATTCCGTGGAAATACTTTACAGTTCTCGGAGGAAGGCCCCGACAGTGTTGCAATAAGGTCAGCTGCCCCACCTCCCAAAGCTGGAGGTTTATTCGTACCTCGCGCCGCGACATCTCGTCCTCGAGCTGGACTGGGTCATGCGCGAAAGCCCTTGCCTTCAGCTCATTCACAGGCCCATCCATCGAACCCCAAAAATACAGAAAAAAAGTCTACGACATCCGATCAAGGAAAAGGTCAAGATGATTTCAGAAAAATGTTGGATGGTTAGCCTATCACTGTTCACAGGTAAGTATTTGTCGTTCTCAGAGGCTGTTGCCATGGAAACATACATGCGAAGACTAAGCCTCTGTGCGTAGGTCGAGGTTCGGTCGAGGCCTAAGATAGCTGATGGATAGCAAGGGTTGTACCATAAGCTACTCGTGCAATTTTGATTGAAAAATTTTGGGCTTCGATGCCCACATATTTGCGACACAGTCATTGTTTGAGGAAGAATAGGATACATCCCGAGTGACCTCTAGCTGACGTGGGCTACTCACGTAGAACAGCCTGAATCTTATACACAAGACGGACAGCTGCTTACCATTAATAATGCTCTACGAGATGTGGCGCAAGATATTATTGAGAATTATGTAATATCGGACCCAACACGTGTTGTACCTTTGTTCCATGTTCTGTTGTTCTCACCGATGAGCTCCACTGTTACATCCAGCACGGATCCTGAATCTGAATACAACCAATCAGTCACGATAACGTTTGAATGGACTCTGAGAGGGCTAAAGAACCTTTTTGACTCGAGCAAGGGAGACGCCAAGTCGAAGACGACCAAATCTATGCGTTTTGGAGGAGGTCGTTGGCAAGTATGTGCCATCCACGAGCGTATAGCTTTTGACTACACAAAACAATTAGATTCTCTTTTACGCGAATGCAGGCACTACCAAAGAGGGGTCGGTCCCGAACTCAGAAGGTGGTGGCTATGTCAGTCTCTACCTTTCTTGTGAGGTGGGTTTGCCTTTTTCTATCCTCTAATGCAAATAATTGGTTCATTTTGTAGCCAACCCAAGAAGAGAGAGATGCTGTGGGCGACAGTGGAAAGTATGGGTACACCTTGATCGACCTACATCCTTCTGACTTGCACTCGTTTGTACTAGATGGGTGCGCGAAGGGGTGTACAAGTTCAGCTTTGAGTTGAAGAAGTGCGAAATCTCATTTTCTCTTAAATCTTCCATGAGGTTTGACTACAACCAATTCTAGCCTAGCCAAGACGCAAGTATATAACCTCAAAGAGGCACATAACCACACTTTCTCGTACAAGGTGAATATCCTTCCCTCATTGGGGACATAATATTGATTTGGCATAAAGACACAAAACTGGGGATGGTATATTCCAACATAAAATCTAAGAATACTATGCTAACGAGTGAGTTGTAGGGCACAATTCGCCAAGAGGGACAATATCTATTACAATTCAAACGGTGTTAAGAACCAAGACGCCTTCATCATCACCTGCACGATTACATCCTCACCCGCCCCACCGAACCCTCCTCCCGCCCATCGCATCCAGACAGTTCCAAAGAGACTGCTTGAAACTGTGGGAGATCTACTTGATGATCCCCTGTATTCGGATGTAGAATTTGTCATCCCTGGTCGACGCGGAGATGTCAAATCAGCCCGCAAGATCCTGGCTTCAAAGGCGTTGCTTCGGCGAGCAGATTACTTCGAATCAAGTGCGTGAGATGTCCTGTTCGCACGGGAAAGTATTCTGATGTCTCTTGGTACTTACTAGTGTTTGGATCTGACTTTGTAGAGGGTTCAAGTGAGCAATTGCAGACGGCCATGGATGTTCAGCCAACAGCGAACGTGATTGATTCGGAGGGCGATATTTTTATGCATGAGTTTGAAGATTCAGATGACGAAGACGAGGCAGAGCTCGTGACTGCACGAGCAGATGCAGACAACAATTCCTCTCAGCCTTCGCCTGCCTTAAAACCTGACGAGACGTCTGTATCGCAAAGCACATCCGACGAAGTCGAAGTTGAAGGCGAACAACGCAACGTTCGTGCCAAGCTCTCACACCCTTCTAGTCCGCGCACCTCCGCTGCACCACTATCTGATGGTCCAGTCAGCCCAAGATCATCTGTTATTGTGAAAGATGTTGCATACACTACTTACATGGCTCTTTTGTACTACGTGAGTGTCAAACCCACTGGATCCGACCTAATATTTAGAGCATTGTGCAGTTGTATACTGACATCATTGTCTTTGCTCCGCTTTCATCCTCGTTTCTTCCAAAAGCCGAAGCCGACCCTCCTGCAGATACCAATCAATGCCAATCGCCATCTGACGCATCTGCATTGAAGACTAGCCCCCAGGATGCTCCCTCTTCACGACAGGAATGGATACACCTCTGGAAAGAAACTCATCCAGATCGTCCTGCTCCATGTTCTGCCAAGGCGATGTATCGCTTGGCCGACAGTAAGTTGTATTCAACCTTCTCTGCGTTGACCTTTTATAATTCCATCCGTTTCAAGGGCTTGACCTGCCAGAGCTTAAAGCGAGGGCATCTCAAGTAGGTTTTTTATTGCCTTGTGATACCAGCTCTAACCATTACACTAGCACATCGTCAAGGCCCTCAATGTTGATAATATTGCGTATGAAATCTTCACGCCCTTTGCAGCAATGTTTGAGGATATCAGAAAAGTCTGCGTCCTGTCCAAGACAATTTTGACACAGCTAACTTTCGATTAGGTTCAAATCGATTTTTTCCTGGCGCACTGGAAGGATATACGCGCTTCAGATTCCATGCGTAACGTATGGCAACAGATCAGGAATGGACGACACCCAGGATTTGAGGAAGGTCAGCAATGTCCGAAAATTTATGCAGACCATCTCGTAATTCTTCTTTAGTCTGGCCTGCTATCGCGTCCAACCTTGAGTTCAAGCCCACTCAGAAAGCAACCCCTACTAAAACACCCGACGCAGCAGGAGACACCTCTCGCTAGGAGTATGCGCATATTTTTTGGCTTCCAAAATGTTGATTGAACTGTGAAATGTACACCTTTACGTGAAATTTGACGAGGACCAATTGCTGCAAGCGTGTACGACTAGAAAAGCTCGACTGAGTCGTATACGAAGTTGGGGCTAAGGAAAACAGTTCCAGAGCTTCCGCTGATTGTGTTGATCTGGATGGTATTAGAACCAGCCACGAGTGTCCCAGAGGGGATTGCATAGTCATCTAATCGAGTTGTTAGCTATCTTACGAAGTTTAGTGCAGGAACGGTGCCTACAGACGGCGTTAACGCCCCGCCATGTGCCACGAGTCACGCTACAGAACATGCATTCGTAAGACAGCTTTATTCTGATCGTTTGCATCTTACCCTCGAGAGTCAATATTAGTCGGTGCTGAGAAGAAATTGGTCAGTCGAAGCTGGGTAATCAAGACAAAATGACTTACTTCCCGGTGCACTAGATGTCCATGAATTTACGGTGATCTGTGGGCGACCCCCAGCAAACGCTTCGGTAGTACGGATTCGTAGAGTACGGGCGCCTACCAAAATTCAGTAAGAATCCTGAGGATCAAGATGATAAATTGAGAGTTGACCAATCTGGGAGGAACTGGCAGTCCATTTGATAGTAGTAGGGTTGTTCACGTCCTTGAACTGGGCCATGGGGAAAGAGCCAACAGAGCTAGAACCAATAGTGTAGGTGACAGGTCCCCAGCTGCTCATTCTTGAGTCTGATCTATTTCATGTCAATTTCAGAGAAGGGTATAGGATGCTACAAACAACGACCAACGGATGCATAGTCTGAATCTTGTCTGCGTTGAGGAACCTACGCGAAAGTTTCATTAGGATTGATAGAAGAGTAGAGTAGGCTCTTCATACCCTACAGGACTTCCGTCAACTGTTCCAATCGACCAGATTGTAGATGGCACGCTTAAACTGTTAGATAAAGTCACCGATGAGGTGCCTCCCGCAGAAACAGTGACGGTTCCTGTTCCTGCCTCGAGTTCACCTTGATACAGAGTCACAGTATAGGTCCCAGGTTTCATCAACGTGCGAGTGAAGCTTCCTCTGCAATATGACAGAAGTTGAGCAGAAATCAACCTAAAGAGCTCGTTAAATACGCACCCCGATCCAGCAACCCAATATTGAGCAACCGAGTTCTACAGCAACACAGTTGGCATCAATCATGATCACACCTATGTAGTTCATAGGGTAGAAGATCTCACTTTAAACCCAATTGTTACAGCGACGCCAGACAGCGTTCCCGAATAGCTTCCAGTCACTGTACCACGACCGGACGATGCCACATAGCCTTGGAGACCGAGGCTGTCCATGAAACTTGTGTCCAGGCTGGCTGAGGGAGCAGCGCCTGTGGTGAAGGCTATAGCGTAACTGATGCGAATCATGAACAGGAGGCTATAATGGGAACTGAAGGACTGACGGTCCGAAGAAATTTGGGACACGGTACGATTCTGTCTGCTCGTGGCCTGAGTTCATGTACCAATACAGCTCCTGTTGGGCGCTTCCTTGGTTATCAATGTCTACGAGAATTGGCTTAGCGTGAGCAGCGTCAATCAGTGCAGTAATAGTTTCGACCAACCGCGGAAGAAAGGACCGCCAGATGAAGATTCGTAACTGACACTCGGGACAATCATGTATGCAGCGACACCAGAGCCTGTCACTCCATGGACTTGATCACGAATGAAGGGAATCTGTAGAATCAAAACGTTCTTGACTTAATCATCCCAGGGGAGTAATGAAGTGACTGACGCTGGAGTAGAATTTAGACTTAGTTACCCCGTTCACCAAATACACGTCTGTTCCCTCGATAGCGGTGCCACCATTGACATCCGAATTGACATTACCGTTTGGTAATGTCGCTCTCGAGAGACGTGCAATCAAACGAAGCTCTCCAACGGAAGGCTCTGCTGAAGCATACGTGCCGATATACAGTGTGTTTGTGCCGGATCGTACGATGTAATAATGCGTCTGAATTCCGGGAAGTCATTTTCTTCGTTGAATATGTGCCAAAGTCGGAACTTACGATAGTGCTGGTAGTGATTTTGATGACAGCAATGCTGTTCGCCACAGACGAAGTGACGGTAGCAGAACCTATGGGCTGGTTTGGCATTGGTCAAATTTAGATAGCTCGTACGATGTACCTAGTCCTGAGCTCAATTGAGTAAACTCTGAGGAGTCTTGGAGCTGAACCCCATTGTAAAGGATAGAGGTAATATCGCCGTTAGATGTATTGACTTTTCGGAGACAAAGGGTGGTTAGATGGTTGCAATGAAAATCCCAGTCACGTACTTGTCGTTACAAGGCCAGCACCAGAGTCGACAACCATATTGCTTCCAGATGTAGTAACACCGAAAGCTGCAAACGCAGCTGGTATACAGGCGAGAAACTTTACGAGGGAGAGAAACCTCATTGTGAGCAGACGATGACGTGACGATGCAAACTTTTGGATCCTTTTATAAGGGCTTAAACCGCGGATATTTTTCGTGAAGATTATTTCCAACGTGATATAGATATATCATTTCCCGGGCCGCCAAAGACAGGTCTTTTGGAAAGTTAGGACACAGATATTAAAAGAAAACCGAACATTTTCATGTCATTCTCATACGCGCTGGGTGGGAGAAAGACATCTTAGAGCATATGCGGCGGGCCGGATAGAGTTAAAGGGCAAGAGAACATGTCCGAAGAAGCGGGATGTGGGCCCTATGACGATCTTCTCAACGGACCCAAAAACATGTGTGCGACGCCTTCAGCATGAAAGAATGATCGTCAGCAAGTAACCGTCAGATATTCGCTGAATCCTCTGCTAAACACTTATAACGCATCACCATAAAATTGCACGTGTTTTATCGACCCATGTCATATAAGAGGTTGACGAGGCACGGTCCGCCTGTGTGGAGCACTGCAGCATGAAAAGGCCCTCGATTGTCAAAGTCATAAGGCTTTGTTTTCTGAGCCCAGCAGGTACAAATGTCATATCCTAGCACCTGTCAAGTTGCTGATAGGCGTCTTTATGATCATTGTAATTCGTATGTGTTTGCGATGCCTTCTCCGTACAAGTCATTCCTGCGAGGTTATCGAGATGGTTTACAAGAGGACCTGATCTTGTAATGGTTGACGAAGTCAGAAGAGGCATGCGCAATTGTGCTCAGGAATGCCCATTTGTCGTTGGGTGGAGCGGGATCCTCGGTGTGGGGATATCATTGGAAGCATATGTACGCCCTCCAGTCGAGGAAAGCGGGTCCTCATCATCATGGTCATGAAGAGACTCGGTCGGATATCCAAGAGAGCGTTGATTATGGAAACTATAGTTTTCACGGGTGGCAGTTTCTTGATTTAATTGGTCATGCTCCTGCATTCGCCACTCTTCCAGTTGCTCATGGCTATAATGCAGTCTTGATTGAACATCTGCGGGGACAAACAGGTCCTGCTGTTCGAATCCCTCTTCAGTCTCTTGCAGTTCTATTGGAATAGATCCCGGTAATCGATCTTCTGGTTGTGGGGGTATTCTGTGCAGAAGGCCAAATCTAGAATCAAACACGAGCCAAAAGTTAGGTTGGTTGGTTCGCCGATACAGGGAGAAATTATTACCCAAAGACACATCCCAACAACCCTTCACCTCCCCAATGTCTATTCGGAATCAGTACCACCTCCCGAAGGGCACTGCGAAATGGCCATTGTGAGCGATAGATTGAGAAACTAATGGCCCAAAACGAACTCAAAATCATAGGAGTAAACATAAACTCTCAGGGGTTTGTCTATGTGCTAATGATAGGATGAGAAACGACGATGAGGCGTGTGAATGAAAGTGCGACGCACCGCTTCTACAAGATCATAGAAGTCATTTTCCGCTCCAAGGACTCCCCCAGACCAACCTAATAAGGTATTTAAAAATCTGGGTAGAAAAATGGCAAGGTAACGGTTCGCACCAAGTATCCAATCACCCATAGGAACCAGGCCCGCACTCTCCGCTGGACTCCCCTCGATTACATCCAACACATGCCACACATTTTCGGTAGCAGTCTCTGGTTCACACATGCGCATACTCAAGCCCAGCAGTGATGGCTGAGATGTGGACGAGCCCGACAAGTTCGCAGATTGGGACCAGCCGCGCGATGGTTGAATGGGAACAACTTTGGCAGGACAGAATTAGTTGCATGCTGCTTTGTGATGGGTGTATGTAGCTGACCTCGTGTGTTCTGGCTTTTACTACTCCAAACGAGTAGATTGAGTATTCTACCTTCATGCTGTTCTATTATTCTCTCTAGTTGTGAGGCGTCGATGGCATTTGCTTGCGTTAAAGAATCTCCTTCAAAACCGACTAGGAAATCGAAGAAGGGTTCAATGTCAGTCTGGGAGGCTGGCGAAGACGGAGTTACACGAAGAACATGTAGAGCCTTAGATGGAGGATGGTGTTCCGAACTTGTTGACTGACCCGCTCCCATAGTAGTTCAACGTACGCGACGTCGGCGAAAAGTGACGAAGTCATCACCCAAATCACCAAACACGTACAAATCGATCATGATCTCGTCTTGGCATGCTGTGGCGCTCTCCAAAGCCCTTTGGGCTGCGTCCCCCGTGAGCTTATAAATTAGAATAACTGCATACACACCTATATTGTACAACAGAAAAATAGATGGTCATCTCGCGCCCAAAATAATTAATATGAAATACATAACTACCTTCGCTTTATTCAGCGCCGTCCTGATTGAATCGCCCCGTGAGTCTCATTGGTAATTGAGATGGGACAGAGGCAATTAGATATCGTATACCACAGGCATTTTATGATGATGATGATGATGATTCCTTTTTCTTTTTCAAGGTGTTCTCTCCAAAATCTTAGATGTAACTTCCCCAAAGTACTTCATACATGCACCAATTTCGCCGACGGTGTGATACACTGAGCTCTGACATATGCATAGTACTTCCGTCGCGTTCCGCACCAGCTCCATTCTTACCACTTTAATGTCAATACGGAATGCGTAGGAATGCATAGGAAGAGCGTAGCATAGT
>JABAJW010000040.1:0-24580 GCA_018855395.1 Arthromyces matolae | reverse complement strand
AGGTTTTGACCTTACTCTTCGGGAACAGTCACTCAACATCAAGGATTTTGGACATTCCATCACGGGCCTAAGATGGGAGAGCTACTTTCAACAAATTGAACCATGTCCGTCATTGAACATCAAACAGCAATATCAGATCTGATTAGAGGGAACCTGAGGGGGGAATTCAAAAGGACCTTTGAAACCATAAGTAAATCATGTATACGTACTTGGAAGCAGTAATAGAAAAATCCATGTTCAGAAGCAGAGAAAACCGCCGGTTCAAGGGAGAAGTCTGGGGTATACAGTGGGGTAAACCTTCTCTGTCCAGAACCTCACACAAAAGAGCGTTGACATCTTACAGTTTTCCTGACAGATGATTGGTTAAGGAATTTGAATAGACAGGCAAGTGGCAAGCTTTCTACGGACTTGTGACGAATTGGGCAACATAAAAGCACCGAACCAACGACAACCAGAGACTATCGTAGATCTGGAGACTCTGACGCAAGACCCTGTGGGGACGGAAGAGAACGGAAGCGGTGACATCTCTTTCCGCCGACGAATATCCGTGGGTATCGTGTGGTTCAAAAAAGAAGACGCGTCCGAGGCCTCAGGCTGGGTCCCTGAGGCGCTGAGCAGTGAACTCAATGCGTGCCCATGTATCAAGTTGACCCACGTGTCTGCTAATGGCGAGAGAAGATAGTGGTGACCGGACCATATCCTGTCGCATCCACATGCAAGTCCAAGAGATGATCGATGACCAGAAACTTAGAACGGACATGACTTAGGAAGCCACACGTGAACGTAGTCTTTGAAGGTCAGCAAATTTACACGAGAAAAAAACTTCAGAGAGTCAGGCAATCATAACAGATTAAGCTTGTGTCTTTGGAAAATCACTGTCAAATTTGCTAGGAATTCGGATAAAAATAAAGAGTAGTACCATAGTTTTCAAGGAACGTTGTATGTAGATGTTGGAGGTCATAGTACTAGCAATGGAGGTGACGACTTCATCGTCAGAATCCACGTGACCCTCACTTTTTTCTGTCAACTTAAACACCTCACGTCGACTAGTGAGGATTTGGCCAGCCGCTCAGCGCTTCAACTCGAAGGGAAATTAGACAGGGCGTTGCGGAATGCGGTATGTGTCCTTTGAATTCGAATTTTGCGTGTTGAAATAATATTTTGGATATAGCTGATCTATGTCCTTTTGTCGCCCTCTAATATTGCCAGTTCACGCAACAAGCTTTCCTCTTAAACATCTGGCCACACACACTATAGATGCACTCCGTTATACACCACCCAGTATATGGTTCCCTAGGCATTTCTGCAGACGTTCCATTGGACTTTTGCGCCGACACCTACCCCAATATGACACAAACACCATGTCACCGTCGTTTGCCCATTCCTCGGCATACATATCGAAGCGACTTGTGTCAACGGCCGTTATTACGACAGACAGGACGGAAAAGGTTCCTCTCAAGGCACGACAGTATCAGAGAATGCGCATTCGTGACCCAAAAGCCATAGAGAACCTAGATCCCTCCGACTTCATGCACGTTTATTCCTCGGCTGTGAAATCGAGAAAACCTAGACTTGCGGATATGGTTGTTCGCGACGTTCTGGAGCTGTATAAGAGGAACCCGGCATCGCAAAGCGAACTCCTGGGGCAAATATTTACCAAGAATGTGATGCTACTTCCTCGTACAACAATACTTCGCGTTCTTCAACACTTGAAAGCAACCTCTTGGTCGGGATTCGATGAGTTGATCTATCGAGCAGGAGGAGAAATCGCCGTCAGGATGCTGAGGAAGTCCGACATAAGCCCTTTGGATCGCCCCTTCCTTCGACTCTTCTACCCACCACTTCTCATGCAGATAAAATCGCTACGCTGCCCCAAAGGAAACACCAATTTTCAACCGTCTTATCTCATCTATGCCTCGTACGGGGCGGTCATGAAGCTGCTTTCCATGTCATTCCACGCGCAAGCACTCGATATATTCCAAGCGCTTGTCCACGCGGGATTCATTCCAGCAGAGGCGTTGCACAGCATTGATACTTCAATAACGGACCCATCTCTTATCATCTCTCTAGCTCTAATTCGATCCAGTCTTCACTGGCACTGGCACGGTTTGGCTACATCATTTTTGCTTAACTTAATATCCGTCCAACCCACCAATCAAAATATAATCGACCTTAATCACGACACTATTAATACGCTCCTCAATACCTCTCAACCCTCCTTAAAGGATGTTGTATATGCTGGGAGGTTGATACGTGCCATGCACAAGCGTTCACCAGTCCCAGACAGTACCATTCGGCTATTTTATGCAAGCGCGGTCGTCGTTAATGCCAGGCTAGAAGCAGAGAAACTCTATTGGTTCACACGACACGAGAAGGTGGTAGCGACCCATCAATATCCGCCTCCACATCACAACGCATTAGCCTGGCTAATGACTCACTTTGCCTCAAGAAGCCGGCGAACATATTTGGCAAGGGATTTGGCCAAAGAAGTTGTTGAAGGAAAGCTTTTCATTCCGGCGGCATATCGTGCACAGTTTATTGCCAAAACCGCTGCACTTGGTCTTGCCAGTCAAGCTCAAGTGTTATGGGAACGGCATGCAGTGGGGAAGGAAGGCGGAGTCATTACTGGGAACTCTGCTTTGATGATTCGCATGGTCAGCCTATTTTGGAACATTCACAAGTCGCATCTAGCCAAGGCGAGACGGTTTCGACATATGCGGGACCCGCCTCAGGACAAAATAACACACTACAAGGAAGCTGCAGACCGTGCGGCTTCTCTTGTAGAACGGGTTCGTCTTGCGTTCAGTTTCCACCATGCGCCTCTGTCAGAAGCTCCTCATTGGAGTTTGACCTCTCTGGCCAGGGCATGTTTCATTGTTGGGAAGCTATCGCAAGGTTATGATGCATTTCGCTTTTTACTGGCGCGGAAGGAGTCTCCCGATCTTTATGATTGCAACGTTGCACTCAGCGCGATGGCTCAAATGAATCCACGACGTGCTGTCGCGATGATTGAAAAGATGGTTGAGCTGGGATTGCAGCCCGACGATGTAACCTTTGGTACTGCGCTACATTATGCCGTAATGCAGGGACGTCGAGAGCTGGTGGACACATTGATTAGCGGCATTCGCAACCTCGACAACAGTCTCATTTCACAGAAAACTCTTGCCAACATCATCAATGCTAGTCTTTCCCGCGTCTCCAAGGATTCTCAAGACGAAGTGCGGACGACGTTATCCAACATCCTATATCTCATACAGTCACTGCCTAACATCCATATGGCTCCTCAGCAGCAGACATCCAAAGCTTTGGTGTATGCCGCACTTCGTGCCAGAGATGGGCTCCTAGCCTACAAATTTTGGTACCGATACCTGCGAATGGGTGCGGAATGGAACGATACGGAACACCAACGACTGCGCCACGCGATTGGACAACTGATCCAACAACGTTCCTTTACTCTAAAGCGAGAGAGGGAGGAAATGCTAAAGCACCTTGGGCAGAAGTATGCGAATTGGAGAGAGCGAGAGAAAATGTTAGGCGGTGCCACGACATGATTTTTTTTTTTTCCTTCTTCGAGGACATCAAACTCGAAAGGATCCGCAAGGGCCATGGCCCTTCGTCGATGTCAAAAACGGACGAAGAGACACAGGTTTCGTTCACGTGGCTGGTAAAAGATCCATTTGGGCATGACAAAAACTACCGTGGATTCGCTTGTGATGGAGATCAAAAAGAAAGAAAGAGAGGAACGAGCCAAGATTGTGGATCCGGAGATAGACCGAGCCGTTGGTAGGATAGAATTGTTCTCGTGATATATTCCATGTTGCGCGTAGTCATTTGCGTCGAGTATATTGTACGAAATGAATAAGTATAAAATAAATTTTGAGTTGTAAAAGAGAAAACGGCCGAACCGCAAACATTGGCACGGGAACAACAAACAGCCAAAATCTCTTCAAAACGCGGGGCCAACTGTTGTCAGAAGGCAGATTCACTACCCCGCATTAATATTCCCTCCATTATGCCCGCTGTCCGCCCCAAGAAAGAGTGTAGTTCAGCAACGCCTCCATCTGACGACCACAGGGAATCTGTCTCCGAAAACATCAAGAGTAAGAGAAAGTAGGTTCAACAATTGTCCCGATTATTCTCCGTGCCTGTGTTCCTTCTCTTCCTCCCTCCCTCTTTCTCCCCGCATTCCCCACATTTTTTTTTCTTCTTCTATCTGTCCCACTATCACCTTCTCAAGAATGCTTGCTAACGCTTCAGCTGCTTCTAGGAGACAATCTCAGAGTGAGTACTTGTAATCATTTCGACTCCTATCTCTATGTGTTTTTTTAACCGACCACTTCACAGGTTGCGATGCTTGTCGAGCTCGCAAGGTCCGTTGCGCAAGAGAGAACCCAGAGGATGCGAAACAGTCTTGCAAACACTGTATAACCCTAGGCATACCATGCACTTACGACTATCAACCCAAAAAAAGGGGCCCACCCAACCTGTCCGTCTCATCGATATCATCGCTTATGACAACGAGCTCACCCGTTCTTTCTAGCTATCTCCGTCGTCTACAAGAGGCTGCTGCTGCATCATCAATCTCGGAGGACCGAAAGACAGAAGAAGTAATTTCTTCCCCTGTCTCATCTAGGCCCAGCCCTCCAACCACATTGCTCTCTCCTTCCGTTAATCCAAAAAGCCCTATCAGTTTTCTCGAGCCAGCAGTCAAGCCAACCCTTCCAACACCGGCACAGGGCCCGATTCCTCCATCGCGATATCCCATCGCAGCCGACACGTATCATCCACACTACAACTCGTCTACTTCTCCGTATAATGGTTCACGCTCAGTGGAACCAGCAACTAACGGCAACAGCATCCACGGAAATCAGGTTCCTACCAAAAATGATGATTCGGCGTCTTATCCTTCTCCTCAAGATTCGTTCAATACTTACCCTCTGTACAATTCCTGGCCTTACAAACAACCTCAACCTCAACATCCTTCTAACGTTATACCCCCTCTGTCTTTTTATTATCGTCCCCATCGCCTGGAGGATATCGCTCCCCGCGATACGATCTCTCTTATTATTGCTCTGTTTTTCGATTTCGTATACCCCCTTACCCCCTGTATCCATAAACCCTCTTTTATGGCGGATCTTCACGCCCGAAGAGAAGAGCGGGACCCTCTTTTCTTTGCTCTCGTCATGTCCACTGTCGCTTCGACATTGGTCCAGGTACCTCGGTCGTATCTCCCCATGGAGCGACCTGTCGTCCGCAAGCTGGCTCAAGTAAGTCACAATAGCTGTAATAGCCTGATTTGTCTCTTAAATCTCCTTGTAGACTTGTCATGAAGCCAGCAGACAAATTTCTGTCGTTTCCTATGACCCTCCGACGTCTATGCACGTCGTTATTCGATATTTGTCAGTTTTTTTTTTTTCGCTCCTCCATTTTGTTTTGCTTTGTTTTGCTCAATGTGACTTGTAGGGATTGTTGTTATCATTTTTGTGATGGTCATGACGCTACCCAGCATGCGGCATTTGGCGAGGCTGCCCATATTGCCGTTACACTGAGGATGCATGAAGAAGCTTCTTACGAAGGCCTTGATCCCATTGAATGCGAAGTCAGACGTAGAACGTTCTGGCTTTTGTTTGGAGGTTCGTCTTCACCAGTTCAAATTGATTTTATTTGCAACGTCCTCACCTCTTTGCCTACTCAAGCGGATAAATCCATGTCTATCCTTCTCGGCCGCCCAATCTGCCTCCGTGACGAGGATTGCACGGTCCACTTCCCGAAAGAACTCGATGATGAATAGTGAGTTGGTGGCGCTCTCACCGAGGTTTCTCCGTTATGTCAACATCTGACCTTGCTATCCAGCATCACCCCGAGCGCATACCTCCCCCAACCCCACGGAAAAACTGCCCTTGTTTCAGGCCTCAACTATATTTCAAGGATCTTTGCGCTGCTGGGCGAGATCTTGGTCCGCATTCGGGTTGATAAACGATCACCCCCTCAAGGGCAATTTGCTACCGCAAGGCTCGAAGAGGTCCAATCGTTGCACCAGCGGATACTAGCCGCACTCATTCATGCACCTGAGCCGCTTCGTCTGAAGCCAGTCCACCCACAGTCCCATCTTCCTCCAGAATATGGTGGCGCAGGCTTCCGTCAAGCAACATTTGCCGAAGTTAAGGACTTTTTCGACAACCCTAATGCCTCGCGGGCGAATGCTTTGAATCCTTTCTTGGTGATGCAATCTAACCTTTACGTCACTCAGGTGTGTAAATCCGATTTCTCCACATTTTAAGCGCAATTGACCCCGCCGTGGCTGTAGCAACTCGTCCGATATGTGATTGAGCAGTATCGTGATGAGCTTGTTATTTCGCTTCAAGGGAGCATTGATGAGATGCAGATGGCCGAGGATCGGGAAGCTGTTGCCAGTGATCTACTCAATATCCTCCACAGGTCAGTTTGCGTTTTCTTTCCGAACGGTAGCACGGCTAAAACATTTTTCAGTATACCCATTCAATCCATTGCAACCAACGGTCCGAGTCTGGTTAGCATCTCGTTCACTTTCATAGTAACCGTGGTTCTGATTGTTGTTGCCAGGTGCATAAAGTTCGCTTTGTGGCGTCGACTCTATTGGATGCCGTCAGGAAGGCGGAAACCGCCCCAGCCTCTGCTGCGCGGGCGCATGCATACCTCTGTACGTTCTCCCTCCAGGTCCGATCTTGCTTTTGTTCTCAACATTAAATCAGGGGACTTCTTGAGCATTCTGTCTGAAATCGAACGTAATTATTTGTAAGCTCACATATCATACTCAAACCCCTTCACACTTACTAATCATCCTTCAAGATTGGATGACGACCGCGATGGGACCTCCAGTGGTGATGGTATTATGCTTGGTTAACTTTATTTTGTTGAACACTCTCAGCCTCCACCTAAGGAGTGCAATCTGTAGCTTGTAGCTGTATTAACGGAAGTCTTTGTTATGCTTATTACGCCCTCGACAACTAAACCCCTGTAATCTACTCATATCCACAAATTGAATCTGCTTTGACAGCAATTGCTGTCCACAACTTGAACGTTTGAACACGACCCCTATTCACTCTTATTCAAACATCACGTGACCATTGGGAGAATGCCGACCACAATAATTTTGACGCGTTCACAAAGTTACACCGTGTTCTAAACGACCGTTCTCTTCAACGCGTATTATCTCGCGCTACAGGGGCCAATTTGTATCTGCCATGCCTGTTAACGACATGGAAAACTCTCAGTCTACGCCATCTGGTTCTAATGGTCCTCAACTGACAGAGGAGGAGGCTAGCCGCTATGACCGCCAAATGAGACTCTGGGGACTTGAAGCCCAACAAAGGTGTTTCTTATCGGCCGATATACGTCCTCGTTGTCACTAATGCTTCGGATAAGGATGCGTAATGCCACCATCCTCGTTTTACGACTCAAAGGGACCGCGACCGAGGCCATCAAAAACATGGTACTCGCCGGCATTGGCAAATTGGTAATAGTCGATGGCGAGAAAGTCACCGAGGAAGATCTCGGGGCTGGTTTCCTCTTTCGAGATGAAGACGTCGGAAAGAATGTACGTTGTCTATTTCCGTCTTATGGTGGTACAGATCACGGATATTAAATGGTTTTTTCTCGGATTGGTTTTACAGAGAGTCGATGCTGCCAAATCGAGAATTGAGAGTTTAAACCCTCTCGTGACCGTAGAGACAATATCAAACGCCTCGATCTTGGCGGGAGAGCAATTTGAAGACTTGATACGAGCGGTGGATGTGGTATGCGTAACTGATTGGGATCGAGATGACTTGGTAAGTAGCGATCTCTACGCCCCTAGCACGTCTTGGTTGTCGTATCCACTCTCTCATCTACATCCCCTAAGATCCGAATCAATGCAGTATGTCGCAGAAATAAAAAACCTTTCTATGCTGGTGGGACGTACGGCTTGCTTGGCTACATATTCTGTGATCTCTTAGACCACGAGTTTATTTCACCGTAAGCTCTTCATAGGCTTGACACAAGCCATCACGACTGATTTATTGATTGATTCTTCACACCATTATACAGAGACCGCTCAGCGCCAAAAGACGCACCAAAGAGCGTAAAAAGGACAGAGATATACTCGCCCTTAGATATCGCCTTACGCCATCGATGGTCAACTCTGACTAGACGTCAAACCAAGGAGGTTAACCCCGCGGTTGTCTTCTCAATACTAGGTGAGTTAACAGACGAAGCAAACGACCCAATCATTTCATTGACATATCACTTTTTCAGCCATCTGGCAATATCAATCTCTCCATTCTGGCGAACTTCCAGACAACCTAAGCGCTGCCACTGAACTGCAATCTATCGCGAACTCCTTGATCTCTGAAGCAGAGGTCAACAAGCAATTTCTGACTCAGGCGCCAGAAACTGTTCTCAAGTAAGAGGTACCCTTTGCCGTACTTCCTCTATGTACTGACATTTTACCCGACCTTAAGCGCGATTGCCAACACCGCGGTGCACGAGTTCTCTCCTGTTTGCGCTATCGTTGGCGGTATGCTAGCGCAAGACCTCCTCAAGGCTCTTGCAGCTCGCGAGCCCCCGATCGCAAATTTCTTCGTTTTCGACGGGAACACTGGTGCTGGAACCGTGACACGTATGGGCATGCCTTGAACGATATTGTGATGTCAGTCGTCTCCTGTCATAGTGAATGCAGCCACACCGTTTTTCCGACTAAAACCACCGCGACACACACCACGGACCTTAGACCAAAAGAGTCGAGATGTCGGATGTAACCTCGATCCTAATATGTGCGGCCATATTTCCCGTATTCCCGTGTCATCGTTGTTTAGGTATGGGTAAAAGATAAAACGTCTAATCGTGTGCAGGCGTTATGCTGCAGTCAGCTCCATTGAGAACGATTCTCAATATATCGTAGAGTCGTTGTCAATCTTATGTGTTGGCTATCGCTAAACTTTGTCCAAGACACCCTTCACCCCATCAGCCCACATCTTGCCCCTTTCTGGTGTGTCAAGGCTGGCTAGTATGGAAATTCTCGAAGGATTCGTGAAGCCCTAAAAGAAGAGCTTAAACCATCTTGCCGGGCCTTAAACAACTGCGTCTGGTCAAGCGCGGAGGTCATGCGACTTGCATGATGCTACCTCGCCAATGGCGGTTGCTCTTTGTAAACCCATTACCTTCCTCTCCATGTTAATCTTATCAGTCATCAATATGGAAGCGGATATTGAGGGGTTCTTCGACATCCATGCCGTGAAGGTCTGCATGCAAGTTTTTTCGACTTTCGTCAATTTCAAATCGGAGTTGCTGGAGATCAGTAGACGCATGTGGAGAATCAGATACATAAATCAGTCTTCTGACAGTGGAGTTGGTATATGTAAGGGTTGAAACGTTGAAGGTTCACGAAAATAACTGATGCTGCTTTTCGAGTTTCCGGCTCCATCTCTGACTGATCCGGTCAGAGGAATCCAGATGGCAGAATCTCGGCAACGGTAAACGTATTGAATACCGTCTTGAGTGCTTGCAATTGCAATTGGCCATCTTTCAGGAGCTGCAGACGCGAGAGGAAGGTGAGAAATCATGATACCGCAACGGCGAAACCATTTCACCAGCTTACTCTATTGCAGATCAGTAAGCGCTCATTTTCATATACTCGGGATTCTCAAGAATTCTCTGCGGCAGTATTTATTCTGCGGAAGCATTTCCAAAAGCTAGAAATTTAAAGCGATTAAAATTTCCTTCCACTCTTTTCACTTCGATTCATTTCTCGAAGACGACGGTGACGGAAACTCCGCATGTATCGCTCTGCGATGCGCTACGCCACGCATTTTTTCTAAAGATATCCAACGGAAGATCTTGATCCAGCCGTTTGTTTGCCACCATTCAAGCGCTCAGGTGACCCGGCACCGTGGATTCGGTGTTCTGATCATAAACAAGGCATCCAAACTTCGCCATTGTTCTATATGTAAGATACCTATGCACTATTTTGACTGCATTGTTATAGGATCTGGTCATGCGGGCAGCTGTGCGGCACTTTCTGCAGTTGAACATGGTTGTCAGCGCGGTGAGCTTGCTTCCGCCTAACCGTGAGACTTGGAATTGACAATTGCAGTCCTTATGATCGACAAATGCCCTGAAGGTTGGGTTGGGGGCAACGGTTACTTCACCGCTGGTGCGCATCGTACCGTGCATGGTGGCTTACGAGACCTTCTGTCCATTGTTCAAAATGTACCTTCCCCTGAGGCGATTGAACGTATCGATATGGATCCGTATACGCGAGACGACTTTGTAGGAGATGTCATGCGTCTCGGTAATGGCAAGCCGAACCCGGTTATGGTAGACGCATTGGTTGACAACTCACGAGCTGCGATCGAGTGGCTTGCCAAGAGTGTCAAAGTTCCATTTGTCTTTTCTTTCAACCGCCAGGCGTACGAAGTGAATGGAAGACAGAAGTTCTGGGGCGGAATGGTTTTGAGTGTTGCAGATGGAGGGAAAGGTTTGATTGCCGCCCATCGTCGGGCACTGAAGGAGGCTGGAGTTCAAGTCTGGTTTAACACACCTGCACTTTCGCTTGTCATGAGTGATGGCAAGGTTTCTGGCCTCCAAGTCAGGAAAGAGGGGGTTGAAGTCACCCTTCAAACGCGTTCTGTGATTTTGGCTTCGGGTGGATTCGAGGCAAACGCGAAGCTACGCGAGAAGTATCTTGGGCCTGGTTGGGCACATGCACGAGTAAGCCCCAAATCGAACAGCGACTTGCCTGGATAACAAGGGCGGCTAGATTCGTGGAACCCCTTACAATACCGGAGACGGGTTTGCTCTCGCTAAAGCAGTTGGCGCTCGTTTTAGTGGTGATTGGGCCGGATGCCACAGTACTGCATGGGACGCAAATGCAGACGCAGAGGCTGGCCAGCGTGATCTTACTAACCAATACACCAAGTCTGGTTATCCTCTGGGCATCATGATCAACTCCGATGGAGTGCGGTTTGTAGACGAGGGCGAGGATTATCGCAACTACACGTATGCTAAGTTTGGACGCGCGATCCTCGAGCAACCAGGAGGTTTTGCTTTTCAGATCTGGGACTCACGTGTCATCGCCAGTCTGCGAAAGGAAGAATACGGCGATGGGGTTGTGGAAAAGGTATTTGCGCCTACCCTGGAGGAACTGGCAGATAAACTTGGTGAAAGGGGCTTGGTCAATAAAACTCGTCTGATGAAAACACTGAAGGAATACAATGAAGCGGTTCAATTCTATCAGGATGAGAACCCTTCCGTTCAATGGGATCCAGCTGTGAAGGACGGGCTTTCTACGCAGTCTACAGGGAAGCAGCTCTCACTACCGAAATCAAACTGGGCATTGGCGATCGACACTCCACCGTTTATGGCCGTTAAGGTAGCTTGTGGTATAACCTTTACGTTTGGTGGGCTGGCTATTGATCCTGAATCGTCGGCTGTGATATCAGAGGATGGTAATGGGGTGCTGGAAGGAATATTTTGTACGGGTGAAATGGTTGGAGACCTCTTTTTTGACAATTACCCTGGGGGTAGTGGGCTTACTGCAGGAGCTGTTTTTGGAATTAAAGCTGGACTAAATGCTTCAAAGTGTAAATAACTCATTTATATATTTTTGTGATGTCATCAGAGACGAGTTCATTTCAAATTCAAATTCAAATAGGGAGCTATAATACTCAAACTCATACTACAACCTTCAACGTTTCAAATTTCAGCGTTCAACTCCTTATATACTTCTCATGTCGTTTGCGGGCTTGGTACAACAGGTAACTGCTGCACACCGTGAAGCAAAACCTGGGCCGTCAACAAATTCAACCAAGACTCTCGACGACGAGAATTTAGTTCGTTCAGGACGCCAATCAAATGGTGATCGTGCATTACCGCTCTCACCAGCAACGATAGCTCCTTTCGCGCCAGACTCGCCCTCAACAAGGACGGGACCACCACGCTCTCTGTCCTATACATATTCACTGTCGAGTCTGAGCACACCGACGCGTTCGAGGAACAATCCGGATCTTATGTCCCCAGATGGGATGCCGAAGACTCCTCTCGATAATTTAGATGGATTTCGAAGCGCGTTGGATCTCGACCAACTTGATAGGAAGGGGAAGAGGAAAGAGAGTAGAACTGTGGATGAAGGCCGGAGTCCCATGAAATGGCTGCATGACTCGCCAAGAGAGGAGAAAGCTGGCTTCGACTTTGATTCTACTCGTTATGGGCGGCAGACGCCTCCTTGTATAACAATTCAGACACCGGACGGGAAACCTGAGCGAACCGGGTCTCCCAACCATCCAAAAAGCGCGTCGACAATCGACAGCGGATACAAGTTGGAGTCTCCTCTAGATCGAAGGACACTCAATCCCCGCCGTACGCTTCCCACCTCCAATGACCAAGCTGAGGCGCGTTCAGGACGCGTCGGTAATCGTTGGAGTATGATCCGTTCTTTGATACCTCACATTGGAAGTCAGGACAAGGATGCCCGAACATCAGGACCTTCCGCGGTGACATCAAACAAAGTTAATATCACTGACGAGCTTATCACTGGTGGTCTTTCGACACTGATGCTCCGCCTATGGTTCGAGCGTGACGAGAAAGACCACCGACGTATTCCCATTCTTTTCCACCGTCTTCGAATACGCGTGAGCGATAGTCTCCATCCAATGCACAAACAGAAGACCGTCTTTCGCATCGAATGCGAGTACGCGAATGGGGCAACTCGCTGGGTCATATACCGCACAATGCGCGACTTCCTTTCTCTGCATGCTCATTATCAATTGTCAAATGTTTATAAACGAAATGTCGAAAAGATTCCAGAATTTCCGCGACACGGTACGCTCTCATTCTATTGACTCTTGCCTTTCTCTCAATGTGACTTCAGCACTTCCATATCTTAAGTTTTTGAAGAAGGAAGGGCGGGAAGTTGGTTCGGCAAACTTCGCTCTTCTCCAGCGTGAGTCGCTGGAAAACTACCTTATAGAACTAATACGGGCAGTTGTAAGACTCTAGTCTCTTTCTTTCCTTGAAGTGTTCAACGTGCATTTAGATGTTCCATCCATCGTCGAACCGTCTCGCGGGGTTTCTGGAAATTAGCGCCCTCTCGATATCCATGGCGCAATCTGGAGGGTCTCAGTACAAAGCTGGATACCTGGATATAGCTTCTGAGGGTGTTGGGGGAGGCTTTGGACGAAGGTCTGCAGGCTGGAGGGCCAGAAAGTCTTCAAAATGGTGTGCTATTCGCGAGAGTTACCTGGTAGTGATGGAAGAACCAGGAGAAGTATGTCTTTTCATTTGAAGCTTGCTCTCTCTGACATTTCTCCCTAGTTAAATGTGTGGGACGTTTTTCTTCTGGATCCAGACTTTGAAATAGAGAGGCCAAAACGTTACTATCGACAAGGTCTTCACTTGCTCCACGTTGATGGATTTGTGCACTCGGACAAAGAAGCAGATAACACGCATATATCTGATGACGCGGAACGTCGGTCGATGATTGATTCGGTGACCGCCAAGATTTCAAAGTTTTTCCATGCAGAAGACAAACGCAGAGCAGATCCAGACAACACCATGCTTGGACAGCATGAAGGATCAATACACAGCTTGGAGTCAGAGGTATCACAAGCTCCACCTCCAATGCTGGATCCCTCCACGAATATTAATCCTCTGATCAGTAAAGAGGATGAACACCCGCCAGAAGGAAAGGATTACTCAGAAGACGTTTCCAAGCACACTTTTTACATCACTAACGCGCAGATGCGACTTAGACTTTTTGCGCGCACTGAGGTACAAAACCATGTCCTGAGATGTTCCCCTTATCTCGTCTGATGAGGTTACAGAGACAAATGCTGCAGTGGATCACTGCATTCGAAAAGGTAGCAGCGAGCTCACATTATACCGGCAAAAACCGCTTCGACAGCTTCGCCCCAATCCGCTTAAATGTTGCAGCACAGTGGCTCGTTGACGGCGTGAGGAATCTAGCCACCAACCATTTGTTTTGGATGCTCACATGCTCGATAGCGTGATTATTTCTGGAATCTTTCGCGTGCAATCCTCCTAGCCCACGAATCCATCTATATCCACGATTGGTGGCTATCACCTGGTACTGTACTATATCTTTCTTTGATCACTACAAAACTGAGCAACCAGGGCCCTAGAGCTTCTCATGCGCCGACCAGAAAAAGGGAAATATCGACTGGATAGATTACTGGAACGAAAGGCCAAGGAAGGGGTCAAGATTTACATTATTCTTTAGTGAGTACAGCACTCTCAACGAAGAATTTCGTACTTAAGATATCTTGCTCTCTTAGTCAAGAAGTATCAAATCGTACAACTCCAACGGATAGCAAGTAAGTCATATCGTCTCCATTCCGAAGTTCAATGATACATGGAAATAGTTATTCCAAGCAGCGATTGATGTCATTGCATCCAAATGTAATGGTTCAACGATCTCCTTCCCACTTCCAGACAGGCACCTTTTACTGGGCACATGTGAAGTCTTTCTCCTTGGATTGCAATTGCTTCTGATTTCTCGCTCAGCATGAGAAACTTTGTGTAATCGATCAAGCCATTGCTTTCATGGGGGGTATCGACCTTTGCTTCGGACGGTAATGTACTTCCGAATTCGTTAGTCGTGTACATTGTTGACACCACAGACAGGTGGGACACGCCTCAACACGTTCTTGTGGATGACACCGAAGGGTCTGAACAACCAGAAATTTGGCCAGGTAGGAACATGCCTTGAATACACTTTTAGTAGGACGCTTCTTTTACCTATTATCGCGTGACATAGGCAAAGATTATAGCAATCCAAGAGTGGGTGACTTTCATACTCTCAATAAGCCCACAGAGGATATGTACGATCGTACGAAGGTACCAAGAATGCCCTGGTAATTAAGCATCACAGACAATCATGGATTTCGAGCTGATCTCCCTTTCTGGTAGGCATGATGTCGGACTGCAAGTGGTCGGACAACCTGCCCGAGATCTCGCGCGCCACTTTGTCCAAAGGTCAGCGATGGGGTATGATTTTCGCAGCACGTTACTAATGGTATATTGAAGATGGAACTATCTTCTGCGAATAAAGGTCTGTTTTAGTTTCGGATCTCGGTTTCTGGCCATTAACAACGGACTTAGAATCACTCTCGAATCATGCCATTCTTATTGCCTCCGCCGGAGTACAGACCTGGGGAACTGCATCAATTAGGCCTCACGGGGACTTGTGAGATGCAGATTTGCCGCTCCGCAGGGCCGTGGTCGCTTGGCACCCCCGCGACGACTGAGCATTCAATCCAGAATGCATACCTCAAGGGCACGTATTTCACCGACCTCTGATCAAGTGTCCCTGCTGACACAATCTTACTAGCCATTCAGATGTCGGAGCATTTCGTATACATAGAAAACCAATTTTTCATTTCCTCGTGAGTGTTTTTAGACGCTGGCTTTATAATTGATGGTAAACGTTCGCGGGAAGGACAACTGTGAATGATGTCAAGGTTGAGAACAAAATTGGAGATGCCATCGTACGTCGCATCGTTCGCGCACATCGGGATAAGACGCCCTGGAAATGCTGCATCGTAATCCCATTGCTTCCGGGGTTCACGTTTCCTGTCGACCATAGTGATGCCAGTGCTGTACGTCATCAAGCATACCAGGGTGATCATGAACTTACTTTCATCGTCGTGTGATGTAGATTCGAATTATACTCGAATGTCAGAACCGCACGATATCTCGAGGACCTCATTCCATTTTTGGTCGGTTACGCAAGGAGGGCATTGATGTATGAACCTCGAATTTATCGTTTCACTGCTCTGACGCCACTTCCCATAGCCTGATGAGTACATTTCGATATTCTCACTGCGGAACTGGGCCAAGATGCGTGGTGATGTTCTTACAACAGAACAGGTGCGCATATTGCCTCCGGGTGAGATTACCTTCTCATCGATTTTCCCAGGTCTACATACACGGAAAAATTTGTATTGTGGACGATCGCCTGGCTATCATTGGCAGCGCCAACATTAACGAACGGTCTCAACGCGGAGATCGTGATTCAGAATTGGCCGCTGTAATTCGAGACACGGACATGATTGACTGGTACGCTAATCGCGGGCCGTACGGTCTGTCACGGTTAACTGATGGTTCGTAGTACAATGGGAGGAAAGCCATTTAAAGTAGGGCGTTTTGCACATACGCTCAGAGTTCGTTTGATGCGTGAACATCTTGGAGTTGATGTGGAGGCTTTGGATGAGGACCTCATGGAAAGACAACCCGTGCAACCCTCGTTTACAGAAAACATCTGGGATCCAGACGCTGAGCAGAGTTTCGGTGTCCATGAGGGAGTCACGCACGTCAAGAAACGCAAACCTATCGGCACGCTTTTCCGCGATACAGTTGCCAATCAAGGTTTGTTTACTATCTAGTCCAAGTCCGACTTTTCTCACTTTATCCATAGTCTTCCACGCCACTGAGAAAAATAACTCCAACAATACAACAAAGGCATTCGACATGGGCATAGACAAGACGGCCCATCCGGATGACCAAGTTCTATCTGCAGAGAAGAAAACATTTACTCGTGACGGCCAGGAAATGCCAGGGTTTGCGAGCACTGACGTCCCCACATTAGAAGAAAAAACCCTTGCTGAGCACCGCCCGCCATTGGCACAGATCAATATATCCCAGTCTGATGCGCCATTGTGCACACCCGACGACGATCAAGAAGCAAGCTCAAAGTCTAGAATTCCACAAACTGACGCTCAAGTTGACGACAACAATATGTTGCGCACACCAGATCGTACAGACGAATCTCCTCAAACAAGTAAGAATGGATACCCTCCTCCTCACCCCAGGACCATTAATAACGAAGAGATGACAACCGTCGAGCCTCGAACATCGATACGAAGATCCGTCAAGACTTGGAATTTGACAACCCCGCGACCGAAAGTCGAATCCAATGGGTTTGACGACCCTATTTCAGATGCGTTCTGGAAGAACGTTTGGGTTGCCAGCGCTGCTCATAATGTCAGATGCCTTCACCTGTTTGTGCGAGCATATCTGACTTCTCGTTCAGACAGAGATATATCGAAAGGTGTTCCACGCCATTCCTGACGATCTAGTCACGACGTGGAAACAATACAAAGAGTTTGTTCTTCACCACGAACGGCTCAATAAAAGAGTAAGTGCTTATGGGATGCATAAAAAGCGTCTGATTTGCAACGCTGGCTCCTTAGCTGAATGAAAGCGTAACCCCCGATTCCAAGGTACCATCAGATGAAGGGTTGGCCGCTGAGGAAAAGAGTGGAAGTTTAGAGGATGTATCTACTAATGAAGGGCAGCCATCACAGAAAGACGGTGTCAACGGTGTCGCCAGTACCCCAGACAAAGAATCTCGACATCGACGACCAGCGAAAGGCAGTGAGCCTTTCGAAAAATGGGAGCGGGACGAGATGGAGCGCCTCCTAGGGCAGCTCAACGGGCATCTAGGTAGCATCACAATCAAAAGGTTTTCATCCAGTCTAAATATCTTCCTGCAGTTGTATTCCCTACTCGATTTCTACAGGGCGAGGATATTGCGAACAATTTCTTATTCAATGCTGACAGGTACGATTTTCCAAAACATGGAAGGCAGTGTGTCTAACGTGTCGCGATCGTAGACTTATGCCTCTGCCTATCTACGACTGACAATACTTTGTGGCACTAATTCTTGTATCATCTAGAGTTGTAGATTATAGGTTCATGTATATCATCAACATTGTAATAATGCTTTATATCCTCAGCTCCGAGAGGCCAAGGACATGCGCGATTACCAGCAGTGCTATAACCAGAAAAAAGAGATGTTGGGTGTCAGGCAATGAGGCAGCGGCGTTCAGACAGGTTCCTTGGGGTGTCTGAGTCACTGCAACTGTGGTTGAAGGAACCACGATGCTAGCTACTGGGAAGATACTTGAGCCGTTGCTAACGAAGACAGGCGCAAGAATTGCGGGGACGGTTGGATCCACATAATCTCTATAGCATCTTGACTGCACTGGATTGTTACCCGGCAATTCAGCAATTTGACCCGTCGCTATGAAGGGATCCTAGTAAAGACTCCGTTTATTTTATCTAGCTCCTTACTTACAGATTTCGTCGAAGGTGTTGGAAATGAAGCAATTGGTTTTTTGATCAATGGTGAATATACCTTGCGCCGCACAACAAGTGGGATCTCCATACGGATTGCAGTGACATTCGTTGACGGCGCGCTCGAGGACTTCTTGTATCCATCCATTATAGAAATCTACCTCGAAACCTTTTCAAACTCGGATCTAGGAACGCAAAGAGATGCCTTGTACCTGCGTGGTATCCATACCCTGTAGGATCCCCGTTGGAAAAGCTATTTTGCAGGAAATTCTTCAGGAATCGACGATTAGCAATGGAGAGAAGATTCTCACACGAAAGGCTGGTTTGGATTCATCGCTTCATGGCGATAGGGATCGAAATCTCCACTATTCCAGTAGACCTTGTACCTAGATGGTTAACAACTTCTATTCCCATGGATTCGTGAGGATGATACCTCCATGAATATCCGCGGAAGAGTGACAGGAAATTTGGGATCGCTACAAGTTCCAGTGTCTGGGCCAGTTGACAAGAAAGCCACATGGGATTTATGATCTGGCGAATCAACATTCTGATGCACGAGGGGTTTAATAGGGGGTAGAAATCTTGTGTCGGTTAATTGCAAATGGACATACCTTGCCGTCCCAACAACTAGGGAAATTCTGTATTCGGATCTTAGTAGTTAAGACTATGTATAAGTTATGTGATCCATACTATCTGAGCGCGTATGCCAGATGGACACATTCCTTTGGGAAGCTCGTTGAACCTTTTGGATGTCCCAGTAAAGTCAAGGCACAAAAACGACACAGCCTGCTGTGCGAAACTGCTAGGATCGAAGGTACGCAGGCGCGGGTCGCCTACATAGATATTTAGAGACTCCGAGTCAGAAATCAAGCATCCAAGTGTACGATTATCAGATGAAGCCTACCGGAGATCATTCGAAACTAGAAATTTTCCGTGGACAGATATTTTAACTGCTAGGAAAGGAAATTATAAAACATACGTCTTCAGGGAATGGCTGAGTGGATCCAGGGCTTTCGCTGAAGAGATAATCTTAAGAAGCATGAAGCAGCCCGCAAAGGACATATGAAACGGAGAGAGCCCATACAGCTACTCGAGCGCTGAGTGTTAAGTGGATATAAAGAGATTGGTGTCCGAGACAAACATTACCGCACTTCCATTCGCACTCCTAAACGATCCGTTACGCCACCTAGATGATATGTAGGACATCAGAGTATTACGACGAGAAACCTGGCGCACTGAAAATACAAATGCTACCAGCAAGAGTTGGCATCATATACTAGGCAGAGCTTGTCGAAAACTGTGTTTACCGGATACCAATAGTTGCTCTTGTCTTCCACTATCGGCATGGACGTGCACTGGCTTTGCATAAGGCTAGCAGTTGTAATGTTTAATCCAAAGTTGCTTCCGCCTAAGACTGTGATGGGGTATCAGTCGTAGCATTCCTTTCTAATCTTTGGGGAAATGTTTAACCAGAATGAACGTGTGTAGACACTGTGCCTGGAGAAACTACAGGATCCAGTCTCTGCGTGGTCAGAACGTTGTCTGTGAGTAGTAGATGACCTCAAAGACGACCCAAGGCAAAATGAAGCGAACTGCGTACTAGCCCCCATAAGCCAGTAGGCTTGACATAGATGATTGCTGATTAGAACAAGGAGGAGAAGAGTCATATAAGCGGCCATGAAGAATCAAGAGGTTGTGTAGAGGCTCATGGCGAATTGCAACAAGACTTGCATGCATGCTGATCCCGCGTGCTTCATAACACATCTAATCTTATCTAGATCTAACTACTTCCAATCGCTTTGATCATGATTTCTTCAGTTATCCCATGTCTCCACAACTTGATAATAACTTGCTCACCGCAGGTGCTCTGGCCAGACTCACTGTTCCACAACTCAAGGCGATATGCAAGGACAAAAAACTAACAGCATATTCTAAGCTTCAAAAGGCTGCACTCATACAGAAAATCGTGGACAGTGTACCAGGAACTGATCAAGCAGCAAGCATACTCATTGCCGACATTTCTTTCGGTAGACAAGAGAATAGGCTCGAGGATACAGCCAGCACCGTAGCAACCTCCCAGAAGAAAAGTCTCGTCCAAGCTTCATCTAATGTCGACCTTTCGTTTGCGATTTCTCAGTCGGAAGTTCTCCCTCTGGCCATTCCTTTGTCGGCACAAACGCCCTCCAATATATCTTCATCTGGATACGCACCCTCAGATATGAAACGCAAGGTGGATTCTGAAGCACCACCCGATAGCAAAACCACCAAAAAGAAAAGGATTCTAGAAGATGTGCGCCAAGCAGAGTCACAGATACCAACACCTTCTGTTTCTGTCGTCCCTAGTGAACCCCACACTAACTCTACCTCCACGTTGGCGACTAAAAAACTACATATGTCTTCCGCAGCATGCCCGCCCCCCTTCTCTGGTTCGACTATGGGCAAGCCTGCGACGAATGCAATTCAGTTTCAGCCGCCTCTGGACAATGGTCCTTTGACGACTGGAAAACGCTTCGTGCCTCTCATTTTCAAGAATTCAGGAAGGCCCACGCTCCCCTACACGCACCAGGATAGCAACTCTCGAGATTCTACTCATCCCTTGCCGAACACATCATCCGATCTGGATTTCGTCGGATCTCCTCCGACCCCACCACTTCTGCCTGTCTCTATGCCTCCATCTATTTCGCAACGCAAGCACGTCGCGAAGTTTTCCTTGCTGTTTAGTCGTGTTTCGACAAGCGACCTTAACAAACTTGCTCGTTGTTCTCGTCTCTTTCGCTACGCAGGTCTGTCCCTCCTAGCTTACATTTCTTTTACAGACCGACTTAATTTGGCGCTGACCAAAAAAGCCTACAACTCGGCAGTGCACCGCTTGAATCGAGAATTTCCCGGACTGAGGCTGAAATCTGTGGCGAAAAGATGCTCCCCAAGTACGACCAATATGTGGCCATACCTTCGAGTTCGACAAGATGAAAAAACTACTCGTAGAAGTATCTTCGAAGCCTCTTTCTTGGGAAAGGCAGTGGGGGGTAATTACTCCATATCGAATGGCCTATGGGCCAGCCCAGACAATGAAAAACAAGCTACGATTGCAGTAAGGTACATACAATCATTTCGGTATCGAGAACAAGGTTGAGGGTCACTGACTGAGGTCCATTGTAGATTTCTGCTCACCTGTTTGTTTTTCAAAATTTCCATTGGGCTGAAGACAGAGGAAAAGACGATAGTTGTTGATGCAGAGGAAATCGTTGAAGGTGAAATTTGGGCAATCACTTTATTTTCTTCTCGAGGAAAGGAGATTGTTCACGTCCTCGAATTGACTTGTGAGGTCATTGGCCATCCTGAATTAGGCCAGAATCGCATTCAGCCATACGAGAAGAGGACACCTCTGCGAACGGATTGGTCTGTCTACGTGAACCAGCATCTGACACGAGCAAGAGGCGTTCATTTGCCGTCACTTATGGATCGTCTGAGATGGGTAAACTACGAGGAATACTACCGTGGTATCAGCAAGCTCTGGATGTCAAGGTCCGAGAGGGAAGGAGAAGTCGGAAAAGCTAAGCGCCTTGTTGCAGAGCGATATGTGTTAGCTTGCGTGGCGTGTAACAGGTACAAGTATCTGACGATTTTCCAAAATACTGGGGTTGAACGTTTTTCTCAGTGTCAGCGGTCGCTGGATGACCTCGACTGAGATGGCTCAGGAGAGCAATGGACTTCCAGTGCAGATACAAAGGGCAAGAGACGATTCTGCGGTTCATTTGTTCTTACCAGCGTGAGTCGGTAGCGACGACTCATGGAGCGAGATATAGCTGACCCGTTCAAGCCACCATCACGTTGAAAGTGTTCATTTCACAACATCTGACAAAAAAATGCTTCACCATGCAGTAGCAGTAGTCCAGACACCAGGACGAGAATATTTTATTTTGAAAGACAACGGGATGCAGATTGGATGTGAAGAAGAGGGGATTGCGGAAGTGTGGATGGAGTTGCTTGGCTGTGACGTGAGAGGTTGTCCTCTATGATCAGCATTGTGTTATGATGTATTCGAGACTGAGCCGTGGATACGAATGCAATTGATATACATATAAGAAAAAGTTAAAACGGGTGCTATGAGCACAGGCGAAAAATCAGATCTTCGGCCTCAGGCTCAGGGTCCGTGCACGAGTAGTTTGTTGACGCTGCTTACATCAGCAGCGACTCTTTCTCTCCATTTCCACAAGTCGAGGATGAGTTTTCCTCCTCCTCCTCCTGGCTTTATGCCAAAACCCCCTCCTGGGATGCCTAATACGGGCAATGGAGCTTCTGTCTCGCAAATGCCACCAGAAGGTGATTTATTTCGACCATTTAGAGGCCCAAGTTACTTACCCAATATTTTCAACGCCGATACATGTAGTTCTTACCCAGAAATCCATGAAATGGATCCAGATGCAAAAAAAACGATACGGAGAAAAGAGGAAAGGTGGATACGTGGATATGGGAAAACAGGTGCGTTCTGTTCAAAACTTACGCTTTTTTCGTTGACGCGTTTCATTGACGCATGATATCCTAGGATTTGCCTCCTGAGCACGTCCGCAAAATTATCAAGGACCATGGAGACATGAGCAACCGCAAGTTTCGTAACGACAAACGCGTTCACCTCGGTGCTCTCAAATATGTTCCCCATGCGGTCATGAAGTTGCTTGAAAATATTCCGTACCCTTGGGAGCAGGTCCGCGAAGTACCTGTCCTTTACCACATCACCGGTGCAATCACCTTCGTCAACGAAATTCCCCGTGTTATTGAGCCAGTTTATCATGCACAATGGAGTACGATGTGGCTTGCTATGCGTCGTGAGAAGAGGGATCGCCGGCATTTCAAGCGGATGCGTTTCCCACCGTTTGACGATGAAGAACCTCCTTTGGATTATGGTGATAATGTGCTTGACGTGGACCCGCTGGAAGCCATCCAGTTGGAGTTTGATGAAGAGGAAGATTCTGCTATCCTTGACTGGTTCTACGACGCGAAGCCTCTTGTCGACACTCCTTCCGTGAACGGCTCTTCCTATAAGTTTTGGTCATTGTCTCTTCCCGTGATGGCCAATCTCTATCGGATAGGACGGAATCTCTTGTCTGACCAGCCTGACCGCAACTCCAGCTATCTGTTCGACAAAAAAGCCTTTTTCACTGCAAAAGCCTTGAACATGGCCATTCCGGGTGGGCCTAAGTTCGAGCCTCTATATCGCGATATGGACACGTTTGACGAGGATTGGAACGAGTTCAATGATATCAACAAAGTCATCATACGTCAGCAGATTCGTACCGAGTACAAGGTTGCCTTCCCGCATCTGTACAATTCACTTCCCCGCTCGGTTCAGATTTCCCCATACCATTTCCCTAAAAACGTCTATATCAGGACCGACGACCCCGACTTGCCTGCTTTCTATTTTGACCCCCTCATCAACCCCATTTCTCTACGTGGCCACACACCGAAGAATGCCCCTCTCGTATCTCACGAAGACAGCATCTTCGGCCCCAACGACGCAGACGATGATGAATTCGAACTCCCAGAAGATGTCACTCCTTTCCTAGAAGATCATCCTCTTGAGAACGAACTTACTGCAGATGGTATCGCTCTCTGGTGGGCCCCAGAGCCTTATAATCGGCGATCTGGACGCATGAGGCGAGCGCAAGACATTCCTCTAGTGAAAAACTGGTATCTCGAGCATTGCCCGCCCAATCAGCCTGTCAAGGTCCGCGTATCGTATCAGAAGCTCCTCAAGTGCTTTGTTTTGAACGAGCTGAAGACCCGACCTGAAAAGGCAATGTCGAAGAAAAATCTGTTCCGCCAGCTGAAGGCAACAAAGTTCTTCCAAACAACGAAGTTGGATTGGGTAGAGGCTGGATTACAAGTTTGCCGACAGGGTTATAACATGCTCAACCTTTTGATCCATCGCAAGGTCTGTCTCTTCCTTTTCTTTCGTACATCCGAAGGCTCACATAGTTTGATTTAGAACTTGAACTATCTTCATCTTGACTACAACATGAACTTGAAGCCAGTCAAGTACGTTCTCGGCCTGCGCTTTACCGAATCATCGTATTCATTTGATCTCTAGGACATTGACCACGAAAGAGCGTAAAAAGTCTCGCTTCGGCAATGCATTCCATCTTTGTCGTGAGATTTTGCGTCTCACCAAGCTCGTTGTCGATGCACATGTCCAATTTCGACTTGGCAATGTTGACGCATTCCAGCTTGCCGATGCCATTCAGTATATTTTCGCCCACATCGGTGCCTTGACAGGCATGTATCGCTACAAATACAAGGTTTGTTGCACCACCTGAACAGAGGGACGGTGAGCTGACGTTTTCCTCATCCAGCTCATGAGGCAAGTCCGTATGACCAAGGATCTGAAGCATCTGATCTACTACCGCTTCAACACAGGCCCTGTCGGTAAGGGTCCCGGATGTGGCTTCTGGGCTCCTGGCTGGCGGGTCTGGCT
>JABAJW010000039.1:0-33099 GCA_018855395.1 Arthromyces matolae | reverse complement strand
AAAATTTACATATGTAGAGCCTCTGCAATGATCGGAAAATCTATCTTCGGGATCAAATAAAATACTTCCAGGAGAAGGGCAAAATCGATCGCTGTGCACGAACGCGCCGGTAATCCTCGGTAATCCTATCCAGATCCTATTCTTTCCTTCTATCGATCATCGGAGGAGTCGGCATTCCTAAAATTTGTGCCTAAAGCAATGGGCACACGACCACAAATTATATCCCGTCAATATAGAAACTTTACCAGGCCCCCACAATCACTGGCGATCATTGGCTATCATTGCTTACATCGGTATTCGGATGATTTTTCCTTGTAAAATTTGTGCCTATAATAATGCGCACACGACCACAAATTATCCGCCTCCCTCCTTCCCCTCCTTCCCGTCTCGCACCGAGCTGTGCGTTTTTTTTCTATATATATATACCTCAACGACCGCGGTAGCGCTGTCCTTAACTCGTCCACCATGACGGAACACAATACCTCTACTCATGATGCCCAACTGGCGCCGGTTCAGCCAGTCCAATCTCAATTTAGTTCAGACCTCGCTGAGTTTGAACGATCAGGCAAGAAAGAGAAGCCTGCGTTCATGCTCAATCGCTCAGAATTCAAGCTGCTGGGGATAGCTGGGGTACGTGCCTTATTGTCTATACACTCAAGCAAGAAACTAACTCTGGATTGAAGGTGGGATTCTTCCTCGATGGTTCGTTGTCGTTTACTTTGCACTTTTCACTGTGACTTCATATCTCCACAGCTTATGATCTCTTCGTTATCAATGTGAGCGAAGTCTTTTATGTACTACCTTAAATAAATGTTAATCTTTCTTTCTAGCCTGTTGCTACAATGCTGCAATACCGTCTGTACGGAGGCAAGAGTCTTCCTTCTAATTTGGAAGGTTTTATCAAGGCTGGCGCAAACATTGGAAGCGTTATCGGACAGTTCCTGTTCGGTAGATATCAACCTCCTTTTCGTTCTTTCACGCTCTCACCTGCTTCTAGGTTACCTTGCAGACTCCTACGGTCGAAAAGCCATCTGTGAGTGACCTTCTATCCCCATCTGCTCCGTCTAGTAACCAGGCATTTTTTCTTCGCAGATGGCAAAGAGCTCATGTTGATCCTCCTCGCGACCATCTTGACCATGACTACTCCAACGGGGACTCTCAGTCCCAACAACTCTCTCATCTATCTTGGCATGTTCCGCATCCTCCTTGGTGTCGGCGTAGGCGGAGACTATCCTATGTCTGCGTCCATTACCTCAGATAGGGCTAATCTCCGCAAGCGTGGCACGATGCTTGCCTATATTTTCTCAAATCAAGGATGGGGCAGTCTTTTGGGCAGTTTGATCACCATTATCGTTCTTGCGATCTACAGGCATGTGATCGAGGACGAAGGAGAGATATCCAAGGTTGACGGAGGTACGATATATGGTTATAAATGCTGTTGTGATTGGTTACTCATAATCACAGTGTGGCGCATCGTTGTTGGAGTCTCCTTGATACCAGGATTTGCTACCCTCTATCAACGCTTGACCCTTCCAGAGTCAGTACGCTTCAAAGCATCGCAAAAGCTTACGAATGCCACTTCCGAAGCCGAAGAAGGTGATGCCATCGCTGCTCTCAAAAGGGCTCAGGAAGCTGAAGAAATTCAATCCGCCAACCCTGCTTCCATGCCCAACGTCAGCAAAGCCTCCGTCGAATCCAATTCTTCCTCAGCCACCGTCACCGATGCCCAGGAAGCACCTTCATCGCAAGCGTACTTCAAAGGTAAGGAAGGCTCTCCGTGTGGTTCATACACCTTGCTGACGAGGACACTCAGAATTCATCACATACTTCTCAGAGTGGCGTCATGCTAAAATTCTGATCGGCACTTGTGTATGCTGGTTCCTTCTCGATATTGCGTACGTCTCAATCCCTCGCCAAATTGGTTGCGTTTTGTTGATTGCTCAAAACAGCTTCTACGGTATCAACCTTAACCAAAACGTCGTCCTCCAACAAATCGGCTACGATGGAAAGTCCGGTACAGCCTGGGAACGTATTTTCAAAATTTCCACTGGTAACATCATCATTACCGCCCTCGGCTTTGTCCCTGGTAAGATTTTTTTTTCTTGTCCATTTCCTCAAATTGTCTTAAGATCATTCCTAGGCTACTGGGTATCCGTCTTCACCATCGAAGTCATGGGACGCAAATGGATTCAGATCCAGGGCTTCCTACTCGCAGCTCTCTTCCGTGAGTGACCAACAAAGTTCCGGATGTGCATCATATATTTATGTGTTGTATCAGTTGGCGTCCTTGCTGGAAAGTTCGAATCACTGAGTACCGCCGGCTTCATTGTTTGCTTCGCATTCTTACAGGTCGGTTCTATCTCCAAGTTAGATACGCGCGGTTCGGCTCACCATCATATTCATTTCTAGTTCTTCTTCAACTGGGGAGCAAACACGTACGTTTTCATCGATTTCTGTTTTCGTCTTGGTGCTTATAGATTGCCTTTCATAGTACGGCATACGTGAGTTGACTTTTGCCTTTCGATTATCTCCTCCAGATACTGAAGTATAACCATTGTTATCAGTGCTACCCTGCTGAAGGTGCGTCTCGCATATTATGTCTTGTGGGTGGAATGTTGACATCTCTGTACAGTTTTCCCCACACGATTCCGTGCCACAGCACACGGCATGTCAGCCGCATGCGGTAAATTAGGAGCAATCATCTCTGCATTGGCCTTCAACACCTTGTCCAAGAGCATTGGCACGCCTGCCATCCTATGGAGTAAGGATATCAACAGATAGTATTCAGGCAAAAACTGACTATGTTCATAGTTTTCTTCGGATGCTGTATCGCTGGCGCTGGTGAGCTTCTTTGATACATTGACATTTTAAACCCCTCTCATTGGACTCCCTGCTCAGGCTTCACGCTTCTTCTTCCTGAAGTCAAAGGCCGTGACCCAGACTTGATTTACGCGGAGGAAATGCGCGAGGCTCGACTGACCGCCGCAGGACAAGGAAAGGCTCAATAAACGAGCTTTACTTATGCCGCACATGATGTTTAGAACTGTTAGAGAAAAATGTTGGCGGAACATGTGGCACTCGCATGCAGAGGATTGCATCGTCCTAACGCCCTTCAAGCTCTTAGGTAGACCTTGAGAGTCTAAAAAAGTACTAGATTATTATCCATGGTAATGCATGTTTTTGGGATCTTGGATTACGAATCGAGAACGGGAAAAAAAAAGGCCTCAGGCCTCGGAGGCTCTGCTTCAGATAGAATCTCCAGCGTCATTTGTTCTGTAAGGAGATATTCACAGAGGCGGTTAAGGTAGTTCCAAAATATGAAGTTCAAGGCCTAATGGCAATTTTAAGAGCTCCTCTGCTACTCATTTTATCGAGAGCCTCCTGATACTCTTCCAGTTTGAAGACATTTGTGACCATGCCTTTGGTTCTAATTTTCCCACTGTCAAGGTATGCGACAGCACGGGGGAAACAGAATGTCTGCGAGAACGAGCCAATGATCTATACCACAGAATCAGTCTTTCATTCTTGCCAGGGACAAGGGAATCAGACCGCAACAGTGAACTAACGAGGAGATCAGTTAACCTTCTCCAGATAACTAATTCAGAGGACTCGCCTTTCAAGAGCACGTCGTCGTCGCCTACCTCCGGGATGGGTACTTCTCGGATTTCAAAGTTCTCAGGCTGCGAAAGACTTTAAGAAAATCGTCTACGATTTTCTTGTGCATTCGCACTTACAGAGTTGTACCACAAGGCCTTCATGGTCTTTTCAGAAAGTGCAGCCATTTGGAGGTTGTAAGTGTGAATGTACGCCAAGCGTTGTTACCACATTTTGAAGTTGTGCATTTATATCCTTGGTCGCTCCACTGCACGTGGAGCATGCTTGAGTAGAACAAGAAAATTGCCATGGAAGCTACGGGCGATCGGATAATCCTTTCCTTTGTGGATGAATTGAATTTCATCCGACGATGACGCAGTGTGCGCACACCGGCAACGCCGCAGTCATGGGTGATGCCTTATATTGCACGTACACCAGATAGAAACAGCATTTTTGGCATCTTCTGTATAATTTTGAGGTGACTTGGACCAATGTGGAATGGGAAGGGATGGAAAGATATGTTGGATTGGGAAATGGTGGAGTCAATGACGTCACATCACAGACGATGCAAGCATGGGCATGAGAATCAGATCAGAAATCCAGATAATATTCAAAGCAAACCCAAACATCTAGCCTAGATATGTCCTTCCTAAGGTAAAGATCTATACGGCCAAAAAAAGAAGGGATGCACTTATAAGCCAAATCTTCCTGCGGGCACACACTCCGCTTCCCAATCATCTGGTGTGAGTTCCTTGACACGCTCTCGGAATGCTTTCAGTGTACAGAATTCGGGGGAGCCAGATAGATGATCTCCTTCCTCTGCACATGCTGGGAGTATCATGTTCCGATTTTGATACCGCATTCGGATGTCTGTATATCATCATCAAGGTGACAACACTCGCCAACGGGGCAGGGAACGTACAAAATTCAGGAGGGGGACGAGGTTTGAGATTTGACAATATGCTTTGTGCAAACGAAACATCTCCCGGCTCTGAACTTGGGGAAGCATCTTTCTTGAAAAGTTCAAAAGTAACAGAAGCTGTAAACGCTGGCCACCTGCATCCACAAAGTCTGATGTCAGCCCCATCATTCCGACATTACAACACTCACTTCTCATCAAAGACGTCTAAGGTGGAGCACAATGCCGCAATCGCTGTGTCATGCGTACTGTCAAGAGTGCCGACTATGTGCTTGTCCTTGAATTCGGGAGGCACGTTAATATCATGGGCGATCGCTGCACGTATCTATTGCAGTTATTTAGCAGAGGAATCAAGGGAAACCTCTGATTAAAACGAACCGTATCCATTATCCCGGAAGCTCTAGGTTTTCCGTCCACACGCACAGGTCTTCCATCAATGTATTTCGAGAGTTGGGCGTCGAGCGTTTCTAGAGTGGGATTGTAGGAGGTGGCAGCAGCTGATGAAGTTTGTCTGAGCAAATGCAGCAGATATAGAGCAAACAAGCGAATACCTTGCGCGAAACTAACTAAAAGAAGCTCTAGACGTTTACAAGCAGAAGTGTTTCCGAGGAGGTTCTCGTCCTTCCCATTCCTTGGGTGTGATCGGTAAGGACGGCGAACACAAATTGGCGATTGACTGAAGATCTAGATAGCTACCTGACGAGAATTTCGGGCAAGACGTTGTCCCCGCAGTTGCTTTGGGGATAAAGCCCGTGAACGACTTGTTGTAATGACGCGATGGTTCGTGGCATGTTGGTGCTCCTGTAACCATCTTCAATAAGACAACGGATAGGTCAGATAGTTAAACAAACCTGAAATAGACCTGGTCCTTGTTCAGCATTTTTTGGGGTAAAAAGCCCAATCTATGTCGCGTAAATCACGAAAATAACAAGGTTTTTCGACAAGCTCGACGGACCGATCAACATATAGAGCGCGTAATGATTTTCCAAAATTATATGTCGACTGCGAGGGATAGCTTCAGTTCCGACGTGTAGCCAATAAACATTGTCGACATACGCGTCGTCCCAGGTCTGTCAATTCGCCTAATAAGCTGATAGGGAGGTATGTAGCATCTTTCTTGTTGCAAATGTTCAGAGGCGTACCATTCTCCTGCCCTCACAGACCCATCCACGCGTTCCACCATCTGTCGGGCATGTAATAGGTTGTCCTCAGTGCCGTTGGCAACTACAGGCTGTCTGGCAGTATTGCACAATAGCCAATGTTCTGGTATAGATGCAGGTTTGTTCGTGAGACGAACTCCAACGGGTGCTCTTTCCCCTAGAGTGATCTTAGTTTGGTTTCCAATAAATCAAACCAGCTCACCATGGCGGACGTAGACATGGACCTGCTCCAACTCCAATCCATTGGGTGGAGCTGGATAATCTTTCACCTCTAGAGGAACTTGGGGGGCATTCAGCGTCTGCGGGTCATTCACACGACTAGTTCCAAACCACATTGGTGGCACAGGAGCGGCAGGTTCAGGGGTTACTGTAGAATAACCGGCAACGTCAGTAGCGATGACCAACCGAGGCCAGCTTGAAATTAACAATGATAGTGAGGAGATGGTCAAGAAGCGGAGAAATGTCTTGCATCTGGGAGGGGCCATAAAATATTTAACCGGGTCTCGAGAGGGGTATAGAATCAGAATAGAATAGACTTTTATAGAATTCGGTGGCTGTGCTCTCCGCTATGCCCGTACTTTCCACAGGATGAAGTTACAGGACGCGTCAAGATGTAACCTTATGAGAAAACTTCTGGAGAGAGTTTTACGATATACACAAGATGATAGACGATTCCTTTACTCCACGTCACGCCAGGGTCGATCAATGTTTCCCTCGTCGTCTACATATGCTTCAACACCGGCCAACGTGAGGGTTTCCATTTGACGGGTGAATTCATTCATATCAATTTGTGCGGCCTCTCGAATTTGTGTGTCATACCCCCCTGATTCGTCGACAGCCACTGCGGGATTCCAGGTTATCGGTGAACCTGTCCATCCGCCATTCTGATGGACATAGTTGAGGAAAGAGCGCCAAAGCGGGTCAATTGAGAGCACAGTGGGGTCCCCAATGATAATGAGAAGGGCCTGAGCTCGTGTGATCGAGACTAAGTATTAGGAAGGTGAGTAAGCTGTTATGGAGGCGAGAAAGATCCCTTTACCATTGAAACGCCGAGGGTTCGCGACAAACCCGAGCGTGTGTCTCAAGTCGAATTCGATGAATTCAGTGCTACTCCTCACAGTAGATATGATTATGACGCTCCGCTCCTATAAAGTGTACATGAGAGAACAGATCCATGTCGAAAAGATCTCTTACTTGTCCTTGAAACTCTTCGACACTCCCAACCTTTACACTATCTGCAACCCCACGTAGAGCAGTTCGGATTTTACGGCACTGAGCATTATAAGGTGAAATGACTCCGATGTCGTCATCAGCTTATTACACAAACTCAGTATTCGAGACCTGCCCGAAAGACAGAATTGACTCACTGGTACGAAAGTGGCGATCTGACCGAAGGCTTTTTATGTAGGCTTTTACCTGAAGAACCTCCTCCACGTTGAAGAACGATGGTGACGATGTTTCACGGTCATCTTTTCCACATACCCCATGGAAGACGACAGGGAACTTGGGATTGGGCAGACAGGGTGAGTTGATATACTTGTTGACCTTTGCATTGCCACCGCATGGCACAAGTTCATTGTCGTAGAATCGTTCATTGGGAAACTTAAGAATAGATGGATGGGACCTGAAGTGTTTGGTCAGTTTAATGCCACTATATGTGAGCGACAAAGTCAATATTAATACTGATTCTTGAAAATTAAACCAGAACTAAACTCACGAAAGTCCATAACCTTGCCCAAGGTCATATGCATCTCTATGCAACAATCTTTCAAGATAACTGGTCTCCAGTCCAAGTTTGCGAGCAATGGTCGAACGAATGATAGGCCCAAGTTGTTTCGGATCGCCAGCGAGGACGATCTGGGTGCGAGGGCCCGCCATCGTTTTGATTGCTATAAAGACTTCCGGTTCGGTCGCTTGACCTGCTTCATCAATGAAAATATGGGTGAAATGTCCACGGGGAAGACCGATGCCAGATGCGAACGATGCGGAGACGCAGGTTGTTACTACAATGCGACAGCGTTTCAATTTTGCAATGGGTAGTGTCGTAAAGTGGCCATCGGAACGTGCAAAGGTGTATTGTAAAAGTTCATAAGGGACACTTTCTTTGTAGCGGGTCGGTGCGTAGAAACGGAAGAGTTGATCTGGTCCCAAATCACGAAGGCGCAAAGCAATGTTGTCTGCAGCGGAGTTGCTGGGCGCACAAACGAGGACGCGTGAAGCGGAATCGGCCAGTAACACCTGGCGTATAGATTCAACCATTGTTACGGTTTTACCAGTACCCGGCCTACACAACGGTGAATGACAGTCATAATCTCAAAAATTAGCTGACGTACGGTCCAAAGATTACAAAGGGCAATGAACCAGAGGGTTGGTTCAAGATTGATATGACGGCTTGGAGCTGTGGTGGGTTTGTCCGTACTTGAGGGTTGATTATTTGTAGGTGTACATCACTCTGCTTGGGATATGGACCTTTCGGAAGGTGCATGCGTCCTGGGAAAAGGACACGCTCCTCTGCAAAGTCATTTTCAAGAGCTTGATGTTGTCGACGAACGGGGATGCGATTGAGCTGGAATCTCACATTGAAGAGCTGGTCATTAGACCAACTCCTAAAGGTTCTGTCAAAGCGCAACACCACTTCCAACTGGCGTACCGCATGAACTCTACCTTCAAACCAGTGGCCATATCTCGCGCCTTTAGCCTGGACAAGGATTCGATCCCCTAGGGCAATCGGTTGCAAAGATATTAGAAGCAAAAGGAATTAGCATAGCTCACCGACCAAAACACTCGGTCTTCTTTCAGCAAGGCCTTGCACTTCAAGACTGGCAGGACTTTGTAGATAATCCAATGCATCGGGCTAATCCACTCACTAATAAGAAGACTCGTAACGTGTCATTTTCACGTCAAACATATCGTACAATTGTAAATCTCGCCTATGCAACGCCGTTAGAGAGACATGATTAGGTCAAGTTGAGATGACGTACGCCATTTGGCACTCCTCAATCCAAAGAAGATGCTTAAAGTGGTGGCTATAAGTCGAAGCATTGAACTCTTTCGGGATGAAGGTCTTCTTCATTTGCATCAACATGGAATCTAGAGAACCGGTCGATAACGCAGCCAACAAAGTATTTGGGATGGTTGCGTGCGGAAGAGGTGCGACGTATGGAATGGCCTTAGTTGAAGGTGGCCTCACCCCTTCTACGATCTCCAATACAGGCTGACGCGTTGTTTGAGGTCGTGGAATATAGGGCGCAACGGGGCGAAGTTTCTCGTGGTCATCTCGGTCTCCTACAACCCCTAACAAATGCCGAACGATAACAAAACGAGTGCGCCGCTGCGTGTCTTCAAAATGAAACTCTGCACGATCCTGGTATCTTCCAATGTAGGACTGAGCGAACGTTACACTAAAATTGATTGGGGTTGAGGTGATTAATCTGCGTCCCCCATGAACAACGAGCTCGAAGCTGAATGTGTCAGATTATTCTGCGAAGTAAAAACAGTGAGAGATAAACACACCCAGGTTTTCCTTTTTTGGCGGTCATTGCAGAGGCAAGTCGAGCTTCAAGAAGTGTGACGCGTGAGGATGCAGTGTTGCCAGTCACTATTGAACCAAGAGCGACGACTCCACGCGAGTGGGCAGCAACTACACCGAAATCGAAGTCACCTCGAATAACGACCCCATGTTTATCCTGTTCAGCTTCCTCTAAAGCGACTTTGAACCCAGAGAATACATCCTTTTTCAAGTGTTCAGGATTTCTGAGATGAACGTTCCAATAGATATTCTTGATTTGGAGGTTGCATGCCACACAGAGAGTGCTCCCTGGAACTTCTAAAGCCTCTGCGTTGTCATGCGTCGGCGTTTTTTCACTTTTCTGCACGTCCAACAGGGGAGTGAGAAGCATTTCTTACAAAACCGTCGTGACTGACCTTTTTGGAATGAGCTTCAGACCCCATATGTTCCGTCATCTCTTCGTCAGATAAACACAAGAACGAGCATGTGTCACAACTAAGCATAGGATGCGCATATTTACACCTTTCGTCCTTGCAAAAGGCGCGGTCTCGGAGTTGAGGACATATGTCGCGTATGGTCATAGTAGCGGTGAGAAGTGATTCAGGGTCGACCTAAGCCAATTTCGCCTCTGTGAGCCGAAGGTTAACTTGGTTGACGTTAACGTGGCCGCCTAAATCTAAAAGTCGTTGAAATTTGGTTGAGATTTACAGGTAAGGATACAGCCTAGGCGACGAGCAAGATTAGTGGCCACTCCAACCTAATATTACAGCAGGTTGATCATAAGGAGTTGGTGAAAGATAACCAAGAGACGGCGATGTTGTATGGTGCATGGTCGGATGAAAGTACTAATAGTTACATAATGTGGCGTGGCGGTGCGAACCCATTTATGTAAGGGCTAAAGGCTCCAGCTAACACTGACTCCCTAACACCACGCGCGATTCTTGTCAAACAGGTGATTTATAAGGGGCTGACACCTGGGGGGATGATGTTGACGGATGAGGTCTATAACCTAGTACTGAGTATAGGCGACAATTGGACCTAGTGACTACGATTGATATGATCGGGATGTGGTACAAATACACTATCCGAGGGAAAGAGATAGGGAAAATATAGAGAAGAGATCGTGCATAGTGAAAGTGAGACAAATAAGGTATATATACGATAGACATATCAACGCCCCAAGTAACGCAAAAAATATCACAAAGCATATAAGCAGGAATTCGACGGGATTCATAACTGGAGAAACCTTAAAAGTAGGTATATGTATGCTTGTAGTACGTGAAGTCATTAAAGCAACTTCGACTGCTTAAGATGCTGACGAATAACCATATCGCGTACGCTGGCGATTATTCCTGCCGTAGTTGCTGTGTCCTGTTTTCGCAAGATAAGTAGGAGTAATTGAGTATCAATCAAGCACGTACCGTAACACTCGTCAAAAATGCGTAAAACTTTCGTGGATTTGGTGAGTACTCGCGATGTATCGCACTGAATTTCCCTCTTAGATCTACATCCCATGGGATGGTTATTTAGGGGGCATGAAAGTGAGAAATGGAGCAGAGACTTACATTTGCTAACATTTTCAAGGTCATTTTCCCGATCACCATAGCTTTTAACGTATCTGCTTAACCTAAGTGTTCAGAAAGAAAATCAGTACTTGCTCGTCAAGCTCATAGGAAAAGGGAAATGAAGAAGAAAAAACGCACTTGATCCCCGCTTGCAATTTTGAATCCAAAATATCACACTTGTTCAAGAACAACACGAGGTCAACATTCGCTAGGAGCTTATTTGAACAGACGGCCTTCCACAGCAGGACTGAATCCTCCTATGAGTGCAGGTGATGGTTCAGAAAAAAAAGGAAATGATAAAGAAGGGAGAGGAGCGCACAAGTCTATTCACTGTTCGATCCTCTGCTAGAACCTGGTCAAACCCTGATATAGGCGCAAGAAATATGATAGCGTCTACGTCGTCAAAGAACGGGGCCCATGTTGCTGTTAAATAATTTTGGTCACTTGCGAAACGCAAATGAGGGAAACAACGTACGTCGCTATAGAGATATGAGATCAAGTTTTCGGGGTTGGAAGTACAAAATCTTCGTACCTGAGATCTACTCCCGCCCACATCCACTATTCTCCACTCTGTTCCACTGTCCCTCCCTGCGCTGACTTCCATCTCGAATTTGTATTCCGAGACACCGACGGTTTTTAGCCGGGCTCTAAGCACGTCATCTGAGCAGGAGATAATTAACTGTGATGTAACGATGAAAATAGCAAGACACACCATCTGTCGGCATGTATTTTAGCGATGTGACGCGTTCGAGGTCGTTTAGAAAGCTATAAATTTATCAGACCTTGAACTAGGACGAAGTCGAAAGGGCGTCTCACAATCCAGGCAACTCTTCCAACCTGACCTTCTTTCTGACGAGTATCTCTCTGACAACATCATCATTCCAAAGCATCATGATATCTTTCCTACACTGATTGAGCACTTGTTGTGGTTCATCTTGTGTCTCCAGTCCCGTCGTCCCAGCACTCGTTGGTCGTCCTAGGTTGGAATCTTCCCCTCGGGTGTTACCAATCACACGTGCCTTGGACAAGGCACCTTTCCACCCTGCACCAGGCCTGACAAATATTTCTTGGGTCCTGAACTGATATGATTGTGCATTTGAATTTGAGTTTGAATGAGTTGGGGAAGGATATTGCCCATTAGCGAGGGGGTGGGAAGCGGAGGATACAGTTGAACCAAGGTGAGTGGCTTCGTCTTCGTTTGGTGGCACGAGTTTAGCTATGAGAAGAGCCTCAATATGACGGAGTGGCTCAAGACGCGCCTTGAGTGCTTCAAGGGGAGAGGGGATGAGAGTGGTTGATGAAGGATTGGAACGAGAAAAGTTGAATTCGTTATTGTCTGATTCTTCATCCGAGAATTCATTGCCAGAGTCGACACGCTCATCAGAGGGGTGCCTACTAGAATTACCATGATGATGACCATTGCCGTTGTGACCGTTTCTGATGGAGTCAGGGAGAGGCGGTATGTGTGAGGGCAATGGAGGGGGCCGAGAAATGCTACGTGTTCGGGACCTGGGGGAGGAGTAGGGTGAAGTTTTTGGTGATTTTGGAGGAGGAAGAGGAGAAGCAAGTGTTTCGAGGATTATTCGTATCGAACGCACAATGTTCAGTTGAATCACTGCTCGCCATAGTATCCGTTCTTCACGAAACGCAGTAGGCGTATACAGTCGTTGAAATTCTATTTTATCCGTCAGCTAGTTCGATAATCGCTTCAGCTTTTACTTACGCCTTAGTGTGGTTGATTTCCCTACAAGACCCGTTGGAATCAGTAACATCCAGATACGCGTAGAGAAACACTTACCGGACTCGCTCTGACCCAGCAGTAAGAGCCGTACGATTCTTCTCTTCTTCCTCGCCTGCTTCTCGGCCTTGATGCTGGCATCGATAGCCTGACTTATCCTGTTAGCTTCCTCTTCACGAGCTAGCCTTTGCTCGCGTTCTTCAAAAGTTTCGTCTGGTGGTGGACGAAGGAATTCATCGAGGGGGTCGTCTGTGATAGTCATTAGCTCTGGTTGAGCTGCACTTGGGTTAGTGGGCGGGTCAGAAGTGGGCCAGGCACACCTTCCAATGGCTTCCTTCTTGATTTGCATGATCGAGTCTGACTACACGTGACAAAGAAAGGAACCATCACTTTCACCAAAGACGACCATCAGATCCGTCTTTTTCCTCTCTTGTCCCCCACGTTCTGTCATTGCCAGTCCAAAGTCTGCCAGAACTCCAGATGTTTCTCAAAGAAAGAAAGAAACAGTTTGCTCAGATATTGTTCCTTTCGGTGTAACCAAGAGTCTATCCTACAACAAACTCGTAATCATGTCATACTTTAACGGTTTTATGCTCTCTCAATCCATCCATGGACACGAGCAATCCTTATTCCGCAATCCTTGCCCACGTCAGGCACTCCGGCTTCCCATTTACTACTGCGCAAACTCCACAGAGTCCACTCTACTGGAAACCTCGAACACATATCTTGGAGTGCCACCAATTCAATCACAATCTGGCTTCGAATTCTTCATGCCTACAATTAGTAACCTTAACCTTTCAGGTTCCGCACCTTGATAAGTGTTACAGCATCAGGAACGGCTGTAAGTAGGTCAGGTTCAAGGAACAGGAGAGCCCCCGGCCGAGGATGCGTCACCGCCACCGGATACATGCGGTACCTTGCGCCATTGATCATACTACTTAACAAAACTCATGCGCAAATGCAAAGATGAGTAAGTATTTCTTGTGTGTTTAATCAACACGTTTCTAGCAAGTTTACGGGTGTCCGTTCGACATTCACATAAATCAGGGAAGTGACGAAAGTCCACGGTGCTGGGTATCAGAAAACCAATACAGCAAGTATCACCCCTCTGATACGACTTGTCTCTTTGGCTGAACGACGCTCATATGCACATACGGCCACATGTATCTGAATGGCCGAACCCACGAGACCCATATGCTCCCATATGCATAGTCCATCCATCCATATATTACATGTACGTGAACGGCACACGGCGCTGTCTTCCACTGTCTTCTAATAGAGCGTCAATGTAAAGGCCAGGAACGAACTCATCAAGTGAGTGGCTCAAGGAGTCTGTCATCGCGTTAAGTATGCATCTCATCTTCTACCATCATCAGTGACGCCATGCAACACACCGCTTTGCGGCTGGCCGCTGAGCCCACATTGTATATGTACTATAAGTCTGATCAACCTTCTTTTCGTGGTGCGCCAGCCTCTCAATGTCCTCGAGCTTGCGCGCCCACATCAATACAGATGGCCCCATAATCCCCGCTCACTCGGAGTCACGCACACGCCTTCACGGGAATATCCTATGTTCTCCCACTGATGTGTATTTCGGCGGGCACATAATCCTGCGTGCGCATATTCATATGTTAACGACAGTATTTCACAGAACCAGAGCAAGCCTCGTGCTGACGCCAAGCCTATGCCAAATTTATGCCAACGTATATAGCAATGGTATTTGTCCGCAATTTCCGCGTCTCCGGTCTTTCCTATCTGATATATAATGGGAAGTTGTCCATGTCAAGTTATTTGCGCTGACATCTTCCCAGTGGGATATGCATATGATTACTTATTGATAGGAACGTCGACCGTTTGGAACTGCGGTACGATGACTTGGAAGATCAGAAAGATTATCTAGGAAGATTTACGCAACTGTTCACGTTACTAGTACGTGCCAAATCAAAGAATGTTATAGGGATGATCTTCGTAGAAGAAAAGTACATGGTCGGGCAAGTTGAGAGCACGGAAAAGTAGATTTACTGTGTGGACGCGAGTATGTATTATACCAAAGTACTGAGAATCAGAAGGAAAAATTGGACAGTGTTCTGATGCATGGTGTAAGTACGTCACTCGTCGACGCCTGCTTGTGCTGAAATCCACTTTTATAAGTACATTTATGTGCCACTGGTTGGATCAGAAAATATTGTCATTCGTCTGATGTCACGTCTATATATGACTTGGAAAGCCCCACATACATGCTGCATAGAACTCCAGTAACTACGCGTGTGCTCAAACGGTCTAGAACGACAGATTGATCGTGAGCCTGAGTACTTCATAGCTACGATCTACACCAAAATGGCCTGAATAGAGACTATTGAACGGTATTCAAAGGAAAGCCCACGCCGATTTAAAATCAACTCGATGTTTTTGGCCATGGATGTATATGGTCATCTTATGTAGTAGACCATGGGGTTAACACGAGATGGTAAGATGTCGGAATTGAAAAATAGGAATGACTGGTTTGAGAGCTTGTTATTATAGTCAACAGTACTTGCTATAGATTGTTCTCCTTGATCGTCCAATTTCGCTCAAAAGTCATGGTGATGGGGACCGAATAATTAGCTACTGACGGCTCAACGTTCAGCAAGGGGATCAATGCTGGAGTAAGAAGAATAAATACCTGGACGGGGCATTTAAAAGAGTAGAGAGTGGAGAAATGAAGGAGTAAAGAATATATTAGATCTCTTCGAACTTACGCAAAGTCCATGTATGATTCAGGGGAGATAAGATTACATACAAGATCACACAAAATGTGCACCACAGATTTGCCACAGATTGCAGGAAAGTCTGGCCATCAAACGTCCACCGTAGCATACTTTGTGGATATATATATATAGGTCACCAAGCTCTTTCTCCCATTAAAAACGATATATTACAAGGATTTTTCTTTGGGAGTTCGTACGGAAAAATCTTGCTTCCAGAGATTCGACAACGTTGATTCAAGATCATTGAGCAAGTTCTAGAGCAACAGGTAGACTTCAATCTGGCAAAGGATACTCCTTTACATAGCGCTGAGCTGGTGCTGAGTGACTCTGGGAGGGGCGCAAGGGAGTCATGAGTAGAGAGGTTATTGAGCATAACCCGAGGCGGCCGCAAATCGGCTTTACACGGCGAAACACATGACTCGATCGTCCGGCCAAAAATATAACCAGGTTTTCTCGTTCAGTTGTGCTTTCTAAACGATTTCCCCCACAATTCTTTGACAAAACTCGACTGCTACGAAGCTGATACTGACATGTCTCTGGAAACAGTATCTACCTCACCACCAGCTTCGTCGAGCTCTTCTAGCTCTCCAAATCCCTCGTTGCCTCCACAGACACCCCCAAACCTCCATCAAAATACCATAGATCCTTCAGCAAGATGGCTGGTCCAAAAATTTGGTGGAACGAGTGTTGGAAAGTTTGCAGTTAAAATTGCTGAAGATATTGTCTCGTTTGTATCATTTTTTTGTGTTCGTGTCAACGAACCTTTTATCTTATCTGTTGTCCGGGGATACTAGGAACTACATTGATCAACACAAGGTCGCCATCGTTTGTTCGGCGCGTTCTGGAACGACAAAAGCACTCGGAACCACTAATTTACTCCTACGGTCTGCCGCGCAAACACTTCAGAAAAAACGGAGAGGCTCGCAATCTGGTACGACTACCCCTGTACGTGAACGAGGTCTGTTTGGCGCTGGGAGGGAAAGGGATGGGAAGGACGGTTCGCAGTCACCACCATTACCCCACCAACAATTGTCAACCAGCCCACGAGGCCGTTCAACGCCACCAGCGACTTTTTCCGGCCTTACACCGCTTGCATCCGTAAATGGTACCCAATCACTCCCTGAATTCAATGCCACAGTGGATGTTATCCGCGACGAACATGTCAAGGCCGCTAAAGCATCCGTCCGAGATCCTGAAATTCTCGACGAGCTCATCCAAGAGATAGAATATGACTGCGACTGGCTCAGAAATTTCCTTTTTGCGGCACAGGTATGTTGTTTTTTCCTCGTACGCATGAGCCTCTAATTGAATACGTTTACCCGCGACGTCCTCCTCTTCTAAAGATCATCGACGAGATTTCTCTGAGATCCCAAGATAGTATCGTAGGCTTGGGTGAGAGACTCGCGTGTAAGATCATGACAGCCGTTTTGCGTGATCAGGGTATCGACGCAGAATATGTTTCCCTAGAAGATGTCGTACCCGAACATGAAGACGCAGACGCTTCGGACGGCGTACTCGATCAAGAGTTTTATGATAGACTCGCGACTGCTATCGGTGAACGCATCCTACAATGTGGCTCGAGAGTCCCTGTAATCACTGGGTTCTTCGGCCCAGTCCCTGGCTCACTATTAAGCCAGATCGGACGAGGATATACCGACCTGTGTTCCGCGCTGTGTGCTGTTGGCCTGAATGCAGCGGAACTGCAGATTTGGAAAGAGGTGGATGGCATCTTTACGGCTGACCCGCGAAAAGTGCCTACTGCGCGTCTCTTGTCCATCATCACTCCCGATGAAGCGGCAGAGTTGACCTACTATGGAAGTGAAGTCGTACATCCTTTCACTATGGAACAGGTACGCTCTACGTGATTTCCATCACCCTTAAATTTATTCTTCGTCTGCAGGTCATCCGGAGAAAAATCCCCATCAGGATTAAGAACGTCGAGAACCCTAAGGGTGGAGGTACAGTCATTTATCCTGATCCCGAAGTGGAACCTGGCCAGGAGCAAGAGATCAAGGCCAACAACGACACCGTGCAGTTCGCGACATTATACCGCGCGCCCGACTACACCGAGGAGAAGCGCAAAAGATTACCTACAGCCGTTACCATCAAAGAGAACATCGTCGTGCTTAATGTCAATTCGAATCGAAAAAGCGTTTCTCATGGCTTCTTGGCTGGTATATTCAGCACACTCGATCAGTACAATGTTGTTGTGGACTTGATTAGTACGAGCGAGGTACATGTCAGTATGGCTATCGAGGATGGGTTAGCAAAAAAGGTTCTTGATCGGTTGCTGAAGGAGCTCAGGAAGAGTGGCACGGTGGGTCATTTCGTATATATCTCGTTCGTTCATATTCTAATTTCAACTTGCGAATAGGTCTCTGTGCATCGAGACATGGCCATCCTCTCTCTTGTCGGAAAAGAGATGCGCAATATGGTTGGAATCGCGGGCAAGATGTTCACGACACTCGCACAAGGAAATGTCAACATCGAAATGATCAGTCAGGGTGCAAGCGAGATAAACATCTCCTGCGTCATCGAAGTGAAGGATTCAGTGAAGGCACTCAACCTTATTCATCAAAGCTGCCTGCAGATCATGCCTGACGGTGTCAGAGGTAGAAGTAAGTTGCCGTCTTCGTAGCCTTGTTGATGCTGCTTACAAGGAGTACAGTTGGACCATGGTTGTTCTAAGTTTATCCGAACTATCAGAGGCGGAAATCAGAGGTCACCGGCACCGTTTATATATACTCCAGCATTGTAATATCAATCACGGTCACTTGGCAATTGGAACTACATAGATTTTTCGAGTCATTTTCAATGCGTGTGGACTTGCAATGATCCAAAATTAGTCTTGTTTGGCTCTGTATACATCAGGCCATCATGCCAAATATGCCCAGATTCACTGCGCGACAGCACAATACGAAGTGCAACACTGCTTGTTAGAACAACACTATGACGGAGGCTCAGGCGGCCTTCAAAGAAATTCCTGAGATATTTGAGGTGCGTCTGCACTTTATATACGCATTATCATCGTTTAATGCTCAAAGTCAATATTTAGGTGGAACTTGGAGAATCGGTAACTGCACGAACGGAGAATTTATGTGCGTTGGAGTTCACAACTATCGCGCCAAACGAAATTGCTGACACGCCGTAAACAGCAACATTCAGAGAACTTGGGCCTCCGGATTTGTGTCATGTTGCCAAAACCACAGGCCGTAGTGGCCAACGCGATGTGGGTTATTCATTCTTGCAATACATCATTGAGTTCATCACTCGGGTCGCAGCTTGGTTCCTACCACTTCATATCCGGCGTCGACGCTTCATCGTCAGCATCTTTGGCAGCTTACATCAACTCATTGACCTATGCGATTGAGGATAATTCGGCCTGGTTCACAAAGGGTCCTACTTGGAAAGTACGCAATGGGACTTTCTGGTGGGTTTTCACCTCAATTCACATATCAATGATTCGAGCTTTCGTTCCAGCTGCTTCAACGCGTTTTCTCGGGTGGATATACGAGTGGATGTGAAGATTCCTGGAGGCGTCAGTGCGTATGTGATTGACTTACGGGGTGACAGGCGTGTCGTCTTTTCTTCTATGCTGTGAATGCGCAATATCAACATGTTCCAGGCATGAAGCAACACTAGAAATATGGCAAGAAACCTATGTTTCTGCCCTTCTCCGATCTATCTTGTACTCCGACGACCCGACATACACCCTTGAAGCTTACCGCAGACTTGACCCAATCACGACGCCAGAGGGCGAAATACGATTTCTTCAGGCTGCGGAAGCTCTTTTCCTCAAAGGTATTCGCAATGATTTCCATCTATATAACTGCTTTGACCCCGTTACAGGATGGCAGGTTGGATCTGACCCCGAAATTCAAGTTGCGACTGTCGTGTCCAATCATCTTACAGCTGGTATTCTCAAGTACTTCGGAGACAGCGGAAGGTATCAACAGTCGGCGAATCTATTTGAAAAACTTGCTGCAAAGGAGTCCGAGGTTGCGTCACTGCTGGCGAAAAGTTATATCGGAATGAGTATGCCTTCTCGCCCGTTATCTATGTTCATTCAAGTAATGGCTTTATTAGACGAGGAAGTCAAGGCTGTCCAGATCATGGCGAATGCAATGCGACAGACGCCTCAGTCATACACACTCCTTCACGTCCAATGCGATTTCCTAAGGTCAAAAGGCAAATACGACTATGCGCTCAAGCTAGCCCGTCAAGCCGTGAATTGTGCTCCGAGTGAGTTTGTTACATGGGAGAAATTGACGGAGCTTTATATGGACCTTAAACAATACGAATCGGTAGGCGTCGCTGTCTGCCATCTCTTCCCTGAGTGATAGTGATCGCTCATGCCATTCATGAGCAGGCTCTCTTGACTCTGAATTCATGTCCTATGTTCACATTCAATGGGCGCGATGCTCATAGGCCCTTACCAGCAGCAAAAGTCAGCTTACCGTTCACTCGTTCTATAGGAGAAATCCTCCCTGAGCGAACGAAGACGGATGATGACGAGGTACATTTCAATTAATCTTTGCTGAAATCTCTCATCTCCTAGCAGGCTGATCCCGCATTACAACGCCTTCCGGCACCTGGTTTGCGCGGAACATGGGCAAGAGCATACTCCCTGCTCACCCGTCTTGTATCACAAATTGGTTGGGACGAGCTTCTCAAGACACGAAGCTCCGTCTTTGTTATGGAAGAGGAGTACAGGATGCAGAAAGCACAAGCGGAAATTAAACAAGTGGTGGATCAGACAAATGGTGCTCACGAACAAGATGCAGGAAGCGTAATTATCCACGAAGATGGGACTGTTGTATCCCGCACAAGAAAATCGATATCCAGCCCTAATGACAATGCTTCGACACGGGGAATACTTTCAAAAGATTCCTCAACGGACGTCAACGGGATGCACGACATACCAGTCATCAGGGTGTCAACAGAATCTGACCGTGACCGCGAAGAGGAGGAAGATATTTCACGTGCCGTTACGCCTAAAATCCATATCAATGGCGAATCCGTTAGCGAGAACGGTCTCCCTCGCACGTTGGAAAAGCCGGTTCAGGCTGCCGCTAGCGAGGACAACAAAGAGGAAGCGGAAAAGCCTACCGGCACACCAGAGCCGTTTTCATTCAGCAATAAACGGCTGTGCGAGCGTTGGCTTGATAATCTCTTCATGGTTCTTTACGAGGTGAGGAGTAGCTTTATTTTGCATTTTGCGCTCACACATTGACATGTGATCTTTTAGGACCTCCGTGTCTGGACCATTTTCAGGGCAGAGGTTGCTCATTTCAAAACGCAACACGTTGCGTACCGTAAGACAGGCTTAGAATGGGAGATCCTAGGGGACTTGGGCATTAGGTTACATCACAAGGAAGAAGCCAAAGAGGCTTACCAGCGGTGTCTCGATAGCCCTCGGTACTCAGTCAAGCCTTGGTTGAAGTTGATGGAGATGTACGCCGAGGAGGGCGACATCCAACGCTCGATTCAAACCGCTATTAGAGTAGCTGCCTACCAGTATGCGGATTATACTGAAATGACGGTGCGTCTCAAAGTCGATTAGCGAGTCTCGATCTGACGCCATGTGGAATCCGTAGTTCCCAACCCAAATCGCGCGTGCCTTCTTCAAACTGGGTCAGATCCATGGACATGCCAAGATTTCGTTCACCTTGATGAGCATGGGTCTGCCCGATCCAATCCTGAAAATTATGGATAGCTATCTACAATATGGCAAAGTTTTCAAGATCGAAGGCTACGATTTCTGATTCCACTATAAACACTAATAGTAATACCCACGTTCTTATTAGCTCTTGTTTTTGCTTTTCATGTACCCGATGATTTTCAGGCCATTGTCTATAACTTTATTACCTTGCTTCAATCGCATGCCGTTTAGTACCTCTTATTGGACTCCCGTAGAGGGACGGTCACCGGTCTATTATTCGTTTCAACCATTGGAATTTGGTTTGTTCGACGTGCAAGACTGCAAGATTTTCCTTGCGACGCAGTCAGTGTCGACAAACAAGTCGCATCATACGCGCCCGACGTCACCAATCCTGTCCAACACCGACGTACACGCAATCAAAACTTAGAGAAAGAAAATACTTGGAAATTGCTATCTTCCTTGACTCTTCCTTTCCTGTACATATTTTCGACCGAGCTCCTTACAACACATGAAGCTTGAAGCTTGATGTATTTTAAGGATGCGCAATACTGATATATTGGGCAGTCGTTGGTGTGCGGACTGATCATGAAAATGATTTTTAAGGCCCGACCAGTACCAGTCACAAACTTTCACAGTCATGGCAGTTCCATTTAAAGTTCTCAGTATGGCCACAGGAATCTGGGGAACTTCACATCGGTTCTATTTTCCGGTACTACCTCACACCAATTACCCGTACAGTCGTCAACCCGTCGACGGCCGTCACCGTGCCCGTCCCGTAACCGTTTCCCCTCCAAGGTCGACCGTCAAGACCCGTCGATTATACGGCCGTGCCCGTATACGGTATGACGGACGGTACACAGCCCTAGTTGGGTTATGGCAATTCTTGAAGATCAATCCGCGAAAGGTTGGCCAAAGGCCTCATTGCTTTTCAGTAAGTCACATCGTAGTACATAAGGAGCTACGTGGCGCCTTTCCAGCAGATCCTCTTTCCACGGAAACCAGGTCACACTCTGGACTTTCGATGGCAGCCCTAACGCGTTTCAAATTCAGATGCGCGCATGTGCCGAATCGGATTTAGTCTGATTGTCGGATGCGGACCCTGTTGGTATGTATACAGACCGCGTCCTTCACTCTATTGTGACTGTGATCGGGGTAAGCAATGCGATGACAGGGGCTCAGGACAGCCTATAAAATGTGAAAGGTTTTCTCAACTTACTCCTCTCCCGCTTGATTTTACTATTGCAACCCGCAGTAAGTCCTGATACTTATAAAATCAATGTTACCTCTTGATTGACTGCGCCCTAGTATCTGCCATGTCGCCTACATTGCCCGTCGAAACTATCTACCAGATTACCGACCATCTTGGTAATGACCGTAATACCTTGCTAGCATGCAGTCTTGCTGCGTCTGTTTTTCTATCTTCTGCACGGCGACATCTTTTCCATGAACTCAAACTCGAATGCTCCGCCATCTGTGACTTTATGAGGCTCATAGATGTCCCATGGTGCACACTGCCCACAGCCATATCTCGAGTTATCATCGGGGACAAGAACAGGCGGGACGCTTCGTATCTCAAGAAAGTATACACCCCCATGGACCGCTCACGCCTCGTCTCGCGCTTACAGACCATACATTCCGTAAAGTTTCAAAATGTCTCCCTAGAAAATATTCCTGTGCCGTTTTGGCGGATCCTTCACCAGCTTGAAGGCGTGCACGAGCTCGAAATTCATCAAATGTCTTTTGAATCACCTGTCCACTTCTTCCGCTATATATGCGCCCTTCCGGCGCTCAACGCTCTGTCCATATCACGGTCATGTATTCAGGTGACAGCAACTGATATGGAGCCTTTGCGACCCAAGGTTCCGTTTTGCATTCCCTTCCTTGACGTGGGGAGGCTTTCCCCTGGTCTCCTAGACTGGTTCCTTAAACAAGATCCCATCCCACCGGTGCACACTTTTCGTATCAATTTGGGAAGTGAGTCCGCCAAAGCTGCGACATTGCGCCACTTTATGGAGGCAATGGGGAAGTCTGTCCAGAATCTACAAGTTACACTGCCTGCGGATGTTCACGCATGTACGCCCTTTCCTTCCCATCTTCCATTGTGGACAATTTCTAACTTGTCACCTGCAGATGATCAGACAGCATCCTCTATAAACTTCTCCTCGTTTAGGAACGTCCGTTCCATATACATCGAAGGCTATCTTCGGCTGGGCGAGCAACCTCATTCTCGTCTCTTCGAAGAGCTGACCCGGTCAATCTTGACACAGGCGTCTTCAGCCCTCCTGGAGAAAATCTCCCTCTATTATTCTCTGCACATTGACGAAACTACGATGTTTTTTGGTGTTCCCGACAACACTCTTCTCGATCTGTTTGAATGGGGTGCTTTACCAGGTACTCTGGACGAACACTGCCACCAAAATCTGCAGAGTCTCACTCTGTCCATCCGTGGATTTCCTTTGTACCAGCGTCGACGCGGAGCCGAAGACTCGTTGCGCAAAGGTCCATTTGCAACCTTTGCGAACAGAGATATCTTCTCAGTTGAGTTTCTGTAACAGTACTGGCTAATATCTGTCCGTGGGCCCTGGAGAAATACCTCGGTATCCATGATCATAAAGTTCCATGACTCGCCGACATTAGAGCCAATTTAATATATATTTCGGGATCTCGTCCAAATCTCCGAGTGTCTTCCTTGCGAACACATATTGCGCAAAGATCAGGAGGAGTCTGTGACAAACTTTTTAGCCATATGTACCATATATAGACTCTAGAGAGACAGGTACAATGAGCTGGGGCTTCGCTAGCCTTTTAAATGCAACTATAGCGAATGCATTATCGTGTGCTGCCTGTGCATCAAACGAGGTCATCATCGGCTTTCGGATAGATTTATTTACACATTTCCACGTAAGGAGCAATCAACCATTCAAGCGTCTTTGTCTCTGTTCTCTTACTTTCCGCATGTCTTTCTCTCCGCCTATTCGCCGACTGTCAACGGCAAGCTCGAGTAGCAAGGAGGATCTTATCAATGCGTACGAGGCAGAAGAGGAACGTATCATCAATGTTCTATCTCGCAAGCTTGAAAAGGTCTGATCTGCACACACCTTTTCTTATTGATATTTATCTCGTTGCGCTGGGTACAGCTGCGAGAAGAAAAGATCGACTTGGAAAACGCGCTTGAGGCCGAATCTGAGTCGCATGTGAATCGATTGGCCCGAGAACTAACGGCATTGCGAATGGCGCAAAACGGTCATAGTGCACCCAGCAGCAGCGTAAGCGCTTCTCCAGAAACAGGGCTTGGAATGCGCTCCGTCATGAATGGTGGACTTCTTCATGAACCCAATGTTGAAACTATGCTCGATGCCATGCGCATAGAGAACGAACAACTTCGGAATAAACTTGTCGACACCGAGAGGGATTATATTCGTATCTCCAGACTGAACGAGATATACAGAGAAGAGCTCATTGAACATAGGCGTCATGTATGCCAATCGCCACATATATCTCGTTTGTCAACTGGGCTGATATCATCGACCTAACAGTTGGGATTATCTGTTGACAATCTCATTGGACTTTCCTCGCCAGATCCCTACTCGCAACCCACTCACAGGCGGCCGTCATCGTCGTCCTTTACGAATGGATCCACTTCTGCAGCATCTGTACCCCTCTATCAAGCTCAAGCCGCGGCTGCACAGCCTATACACGGCGTCCCTATTCCGCAAGTCTGGTCGCGAATACACCGACCCGTCAATTTGGCTTCTGAAGGCAATACGCCTCTTTCACATTCGCCCTCATCCTCCGAGTCGCCGTTCCCCTTTTCTCCTGCCACTAATCCAGGTAGCTTTACGAGCCCCAATACAAACATCACAACGCCGCCCTCATCTATCTCCTTCAATTCAAATGCAGGGACTGGTGCGTCCTTCAACCCTCGCACCCTTACCTATCCGTCAGTACCTCCGCCATCCCTGTCATCATCATTTGGTTCGCCAACGGCGGCATTCTCGCAAGGAGATTATTCTCCAGTTGAGCCATCAAGTCGGCGCAATTCAGGTACCCGAAGAGGATCCGATTGGCGATTATCAGAGTCCAACAGTCGCAGAAACAGCGTGGAGCGGGGCGCACGAGTGGCGGAGACGGGCACGTTGATACCGCGCAGCCGAGCGGGAAGCTTTGCTCCGACATCGCCTGACATTATCAAAGAAAACGATACTCACTGCGTTTTGAGGAAAATTTCTGCGTAGGTGGATAGTTAGGGAATTTGTCCTATTAGCATATTTCCTCACTTTTCCTAATTTATCAATCAGTTTGAAAGGACTGAGCTCTGAGATATCAACCGCTTGTGGATATGTTTGTGATATGTGAGGTTTCTCGGGCGTGATATGATGGAGTAGCCAATTATCACCAAACATCAACTTTGATGATTCGTTGGTTATCCACCACCACTTATCCACCTTCGAGATATGCTCGATAACTCGGTTTTCTGCCTTTTCCTCCTACATCCAACGCCCGCCTATCCACCTATGCAGTTCAATTCAACAAACAATCAAAATTGTTCTAAGTTCAACTTGCTTCTTCCCTATGCTACCACCACCCATGTTCCAGTACATAACGCCCGCTCCTCGTTCAACTCTGCCTCCAGTCCGTGGCCGACGCGAACAGCCTGAAGAAATACATCCAGTGGACATTTGGGTCAATGAAAATTACCGGAATTCCAGTGTTGCGCCCAACGAAGATGTTATGTGTCACCTTCAAGTGGATGTAGTTCATGTACGTCTTCATCGACATCTTCAACATTCTACGCTCAAAGCTCAATTTTACATCACAGCCAGAAGACGACGGCTCTATTTTTACCGAATCTCCACGCTACGAGCTCCACGCAACATTTGTTTCCGCCCAACATACAGGCTGTATCCTCTTCAGTCCCCGGACACTTATTGATACCTACACGGGACTGCCTACGGAGCGCGGATCGCCTCATTGGATGCGTTTGAAGGAATCTTTGGTGTTTTTTGTCTTGCGGGAGTCCATTGTTAAATTTCTCGAGTTGGTGAGGGTACGCCGTTTTCATCCTTGTTCTGTGTCAATGGCTAAAGTCATCCTAGATTTCGGATACAAGTAGCGTAGTTGAATGGATTATGAAGTGCATGCCGGCTCCAAAGGCACACCCCGACATCGACATTGGCCTTGTTGCACATCTTGAAGCCCTCGGCTTGCACGACACCAGTTAAATGTGTCACCACCTCTTATACCACAATACTGCACGTAATTCAATCCATTTCATTCTCAAACACACAGTCCCCTTGCGTTAGCGTTTTTGAGACCTCAATGGTGGCTGATGCCGTGGAGTTGAAGTGATCGGTGGCCGCCGTGAAATTTTACTAATGTTTTCTTTCTTTTAGACCACTTGATTTCTGCACTGCAACAATGGTAAGTGCTCGAGGATTTCGTGTGCCGTTGACTAAAAACCATCCTCTAGCCGAGTCTGGTGCCCTGTGGATGCAGCACCTGCCCTCCGGACGCTAAAGTTTCGTCGAAGGAACGGAGTCGACATCATGCGAGGGACCGACGACTTGCCAGCACTCCCACGACTGCAGTCCCGCAGACATCTTTGGACAACACCTCGACCAATTCCCCTCTATACTTGTCTTCAACACTCTCCACTCCTTTCTCCATTCCCGACGTCGAATCCAACGGCCCAGCCAGTCCTCTTCTGTCTCCACCAACTGCACCTCACGCCTCACCTCCTTCAGCACTTCATGATATGGATGTATTCAATATTCCAGAAGCGGAGGTCCAGCACATCATGGAGGAATTGGAGGCAATCGTACACGATGATTGGGAGGACCCTGTCTTTGATGAAGATGATGACGATTTTGCAAGCGTTGACAGCACCGATGCCACGACAACGTCGACAAGTGTTGAACCGTCTGTCGAACCGTCTATGCCTTTGGTCGCCCCCTCATCTACTGAGTCTCAACCAGTCGTTGCCACCGCCGACACAGAACCACCTGATCCATTCCACAACCCTGCATCCCCCACCTCCTCCTTTCCTACACCACAGCAGGTACATCCCAATCGTGCTGTCTACATCATCTATCTTCTTGTCTTCTGGCTCCATTCTCAATGTCACCTGCCATTCCGAATATGCAATGCAATCCTGACATGCTTTGCGCTCATACTCCGAGTTGTGGGAGTAATTTTTGAGCCGCCAGCCCTGACGACGCTACCATCTGTCATCAACACTCTCGGCGGTGACCCCACTTTTCAAATTGCACCGATTTGCCCCAAATGTATGAGGGTATTCCCGCCTTCGAGTCCCGTGGATGCATGTTGCAGTCATTGTTCCATTCCTCTTTTTCCACCCAAACCTCCACACAGTCCACGCAATCACAAGCCAAGGCCCCTTTTCCAGTTTCCCTTCAAATCTCTCGAGGAACAACTTGCCGCCATGCTATCTGTGCCTGGTATCGAAGATATCATTGAAGAGGCTCCCACGAAGATGAAGAGCTCCGAACCTGGCGTCTACACGAGCATCTTTGATGGGACCGTTTGTCAAGAACTCAAATGTGCCGACGGAACTCCTTTTTTCACTCCAAATGCTGATGCTGTTGCTGCGGGAGAACTTAGGATTGGTGTTACTCTTGGAGTTGATTGGTATGTTGCTCATTGCATACATGTAAATTTGTCGACTGATTAACATTGCACTCAGGTTTTCATACTTACGCAGTCAAATCGCGCCATCACATACATCATGTCCTATGTCATATAGTATCATCAACCTTCCACCTCATCTTCGGTAGGTGTCTAGCCATACAATATGATCTTTATCAGAAGCTCATGATGTGTTTTAGTTACCGCACTGCAAACCTACTGCTTGCGGGAATAATGCCTGGTCCTAAAGAGGCAAACATGGAACAGGTCCATTACTTTTTATCTATCTTAGTCAACGAGCTACTTCGGTTATGGAAACATGGAGCTATCATCAAGACTTCAAAATATCCCAATGGCCGTTTAGTACGCGTCGCTTTGGTTGCCGTCGTCTGTGACAAACCTGCAGCCCATAAGCTTGGTGGCTTCGGCTCACATACTCACAAGTTCTTCTGTACCATGTGTTGGGTTACCCAGGAACTCAAAGCGGATGCCCGATCTTTTACCAAAGATGGTGAGTTGGAGTAATCTTGGCCATACTGAATTCTTACCTCCTTCACAGGCTTTCGTGCACGAACGGGTGAGGAGCAGCGTCGCTTACAGGAGCGTTACCTTGCCCTTAACACGCAAAAGGCTCGTGCCGATTTTGTCAAGAACTATGCCACTCGCTGGACCGAATTAAATCGGCTTCCGTATTTTGACATCTGCCGCATGATTGTTATTGACCCTATGCATAATCTCTTTCTCGGTATGTGATATCTCAGTTGTGTAATGACATGAGCTGACTTCATCTACTATCAGGGCTGGTCAAAACACATTTTTACCACATTTGGGTGCAGCTCAATGTCTTGAGGAAGACAAAGGAGTTACGTCGCCTCCATGAGATCTTGGCCGAGGTATTTTGTCAGATATCACTGATTTTCTTCTTGACGTTAACAACCTTGGTTAGTTGAGGATGCCTGCTAAGCTTGGCCGCCTCCCAAGTCTAATTGGAGAGCCTGCTGGGGGTTCTCTCACCGCGGACCAGTGGTTAGTATTTGCAACAGTTGTTGCCCCACTTGCTGTATGTCTTCAAATAATTGATTGGCGCCCACTCTCTTACTGTCCATAATTTTTCAGATACCACAAATTTGGCAGGAATATCTTCCGGAGAGTGATTCTACTCTTTTGGCTCGACGACAGGAAACCATCACTACCACTATTGCCGAACGTCAAGCAGTCGCAGCAACTAAACGGGCTGCTTCCAAAAAGAAGAAGGGAGAGTTGCCGGCAATTTCCAATGCAGAACCAAGACCAAAACGGAAGCGAAATAAGTCAGCTCGCGCCTTGGTGCGTTGATTATTTTCATTTAAGTATAATTACATGACTCACGAAAACGACAGGAGATGGATGTAGACCCTGATGCAGGTCTCGATGCGGGCGCTCTCCAAGATGAAGATGATGATGACTACGACATGTCATCACATAAACAGAAACGCCCGCGCAAACATGGGGTGGACACGACAGCTGAAGACGAACCCCCAGACAATGCAACAGCCTGTAATCTAAGTCCCGAAGATCCAAATAACTTCATGAAGCTCAGTCTCGCGCTTCAAATACTCACCGCTCGTGTCATCCGGGAGGCAGATTTAGAGAAGGCAGACCAGCATCTTCGTGAATACTGCACTGGCCTTGTCAAGGTACCCAATCGAATTAATTGTGGTCAACTACTACTAACCACCAATCAGTTATATGGCCCTGGAGTCATACGCCCTAACCATCATTATGCTGTTCATACTCCAGAGTCCGTGCGCAACTATGGACCCTTGCATGAATTTTGGACATTCCTGTTTGAAAGGCTGAACAAGGTACTGAAAAGTTACAAGACAAGCAACCATGCTGGAGGAGAGCTGGAGGTCTCCTTCTTTCGTGAGTTTCATCGCACGGTCCAAGTTTCGCGACTGGTAAAGCACCTTTTTTACACTTTCTTGTTGTGCCTCATGCCTCTATTTTAGCTTGGACGTGGCATGCATGACACGTCATATCCTGAGCTCCAGCTTTCCATAGCGGCAATGTACAAGGCTACTGCCGATGATCGAGGTACAGTACAGGCACTTTCCCAAGAACTTGACGAGGCACAAGAAGATGGTGCGTGTTTGGAATCTCGTGTTAGAGTTCCCATTTCTGACCCTTGAGCACAGAGGGCATTCGATTTTGTCTAAGCCCTCGTTTTGAAGATGCTAATATGCCACCTGATCTTTATCCGCTTGTTTACCGGCAGTTTTTGCTGCAGTACCCAACAGCCGTCTTTCATTATGAGTTTACCATTCCGACGGTTCCTAACAGCCTCCCACTATATCGCCGTGCAACCTTTTTTGACTATGTCATTATTCAAAACACCCGTTACTCTGCCTCAAGACGATCACGCGTGCCTGCAGAAGGTTATGTGTCCGTGTCAGTCAACCCACAAGGACATCAATATGTTGGTGAACTTCTAGAGATCTTCCTTGTGGATCTCCCCACTCTCGGCCGCCACTACTTTGGACGAGTTCGGTGGTTGACACCTGCCAATGTAAACATTTCGAAGACTACCTGGGACGAGTTGTATGTTTTTTTGCTACATAATGCTAATATCTACTGATTTTGTCCTATAGTAAGGCTCTCGGCGTTCGACTCTGGGTTGCAGATGCATTTTTGCCAAATGAGACTGGACCTGGAGTTGTTATCGGCCTCGAACAAATTATATGCCCAGTTGTTCGTCATACTGTGCAACTTCCCGGCCACGTAGGTGCATATTGGGCAACCGTGAGGATAGATCGAGTAAGCACAGTCTTTATTCAATGGAAATCGTAGTAACATTTTGTCAAGCATTCTTCACAAACAGTTGGTGTAACGTTATAAGCTAGCGGCATATGTACGAGGATTGACCTACTCCGCCGCCGCATTCGCCTCCTTACTAATTGGCTCGTTATCCTCCATATCTGCTAGATAGGCCAAATCATGGGCATCAAAGTCAGCTGAAGGAATATCGAGAGATAGGATAACCCAGCCCTCGGGGTCATCTCGCCAAAGGTGATCACCATCCTTCTTGCCATTATTCCTAATCCACTCATCACTGATACAGCTTCGCGGTGCCAGGTGGCCCTTGACCTTTGGTGGGTTCTTGTTGTTATTGTTTGCTGGAAGGCCGTGATAACGAGGGAGCCGAACAGTATTACGACGGGAAGTTTCACCAGGCCTGGGACCTCCATCGCGAGCCATCTTGTGCAAGCGAACGTAAACTCTATTCATCTGACTTTGTAAGTCATATATTCATAAAGGTGGGAAACCGTACTTACTTGTTTTGAACGCCATTCAGGTCTACGTATTTCAAACCCATTTGTCATCCCTCCCCCAATCTTACTGGCACGATGTGCAGTATACTCATCGATAGAGACATTGCCGCAGTCTGAGTGCTCTGACGACATGTAATCGGTGTGGATGATTTCGCGAAGTCCAACGGTCTTGGTCTTGTCGTATAGATCTTCAAATCCTTGAATATTCTGGCGCATTGTGTCTGCTTTCTGACAACAAAGTAAGCTTTTGGACTGTTAGTATGATGAATTAACTCACAGCTTTCTTGCGCGCTCGCAGTTTGACTTCCTTATCATGTGCACTTTGCTTGGCAGCCACACGTTCGTCGTTTTGGCGTTTCCAGTTATTTCGCATTGTTTTGTAGTACTGAGTGACACTTTCCCACATCAATTCATCCGTTAACTCCTCAACAGGCATTCCGACTGACGGGTGGTCCTAATCCAAGACAGGTGAGACAATACTCCAATGCAAAAAAAACCGGGCCTTACTTTTTCTTTCTGGCGGATGTGGTGTATCACAGCCTCGAGGAAGGCTCGATTGGACCCACTCTTTGGTGCAGTGTTCCAATCTGGATTCCATAAGCGCAGGCGCTTGTCAGCCCCAATATCCTTATAACGAATCGGGGCACCTGCTGGGAGTGGTCCAGGAATGATCTTGGATAGTGTGCCAGATTCGTCGCGAATGGATTCGACACCAACAAACTCATTCATCACCTGATGGACCAAGCTCTTTGACGTCGTCAAACATGATAAATAGATGTCCCAACGGCGCGCACATACCATTAACACTTGATTCATTTTCTTCTTCGCCGATTTCTTCTTTTGGCCCCGATCGCGCTGATGATCTAGTTGTTCTTGCTGTTGCCTCTGAACCGATTTTACCTCTTCTATATTCTTTTTCCACTCCTCAAGCTGAGCAGCAGGGATCATGACCATGGCGGCAGTACTAGTAGTTTCGACGCTCGGAGAAGACCATGCAGGGTGAAGGTGATCATTTGTATTGTATAAGGGGTTAGGACTTCTAATCTGACCAAAGATCCCGTTGGAATACAGGTCCTGGTTTGTAAACCCTGACACAAAAGGGTAAACACCGCTTCCAGGTCCGTGATTAGGGTGCGACGTGAATGAACCCTGTTCAAGTAAGTCCATCGTAGATTAAACTTCCACGTCGACATTGACAGGCTTACAGGGTGTGTGGCCGAGGGCGTTTGTGTGACTTGGTGGTTTCCATATCCCGATGTAAGTGGGTTCTATGGGGTAAATGTGTCAATCATGTCAACTTTGAAAGAATCACAGTTTTATACCGAGGATGCTGTGCCAGAGAGGTAGCCATTGACATTGTGGTGTTGTAACGGCTGCAGAACGTGGTTGGATTGGGGAGCTGGAACCTGATTTGAGGAGCCTGTTGGTAAGTAGCCGTTGACGTTTTGGTTTCGCGAGGGCTGAAGATCTTGCTGTAAACCAGATGAAGGAGTGTCCCAACCAGAATTGTGGGGCAACACTGGCGACATTTGGGGCGTGAAGTGAGTGAGAATTCTCAGTTGTTCCTTATACATTCACACCGGATAAAATGTCCAGCCTCCTCGGGAACTCAAGGAACTAGTCGCGATCCTAGGGTGCACTTTTTTCATTCCAATCAATGAATTGATGCTTACGAATTTCTTGTTTCTAGGTACGTGCCCCCGCCGCTCTGCTTGCAACCCCGCATTGTAGAAGGTCAAATACATGGCTATAGGTCCAGTACTTCACTCATATGTGTCTGTTTAGGGGGGGGGGCAGCTGCGATGCAATTAACTGTCGACGCGTCGCGTGGTAGCTTAATTAGATTTCAAAAATAGATTTATTGATTGTCGAAGCGCGTTTTCTGTGTATCCGCCAGGGGGTGATGAGTGGAGAAATGCCGCAATACAACTGTTATCTATCAGTTGATATGTCAAATTTCTGGGATATCATCCAGGGAGATGAACTGTCCATCAACAAGTGGATGACTACGATATAGAGAGAATCCACAGTGGTGGAAAAGGGTGCATTTGACTCCCTATCCACCTCTTTTCCACCAGATCGAAACATTGGTCATCAGATAGGCAGATATGATGGAAAAAATAGGAATCAACACACATATCAACCGGTTTGATATTTTGCTTAAAACGCAGTGACTGACTCGGAACATACGTGAGTTAAGATACGGGGTTTTAAAACGTTTTATGGCCCCGAACCTGGAGCTTTGAATGT
>JABAJW010000038.1:18626-38266 GCA_018855395.1 Arthromyces matolae | reverse complement strand
CCTCAGCCTACTCAGGAGGTTGAATGAACTACAACTACAATCTCTCAAAGAATGCCTTTGGAAAAAGAAATCTTTTCAAAAAATCCTCTCTTCATGCCCAAATCCAGTTGAGGAGACCACGCTTTTCGCGAGGGAGGATAGGGTCAAAGATAGCGGCGCGAGCAGCACGAGATCCCTAAGAGCAAACGAGATAAGTGTCTGTGGATGCAAAAGCTTGTATGAAGAACACTTACACCCTGCTTTTTCGCTTGGTTGGTGGTTGCCACGGCAGTTGCGTTGTGGTGATGATGATGATGGTGGTGCTATTAGAGATAGAGACTAGTTGAGTGTCGGGAACGTGTTTATATCGGATGAGTATTTACCATGGTCGTAGTAGCGGCCGCAGCAGCAGCAGCAGCGGCGGCGGTTGTGGTTGATTCCGCAGCAGCAGCGGACGTCGAGCTTGCCTCAGCCGCAACAGTTGCAGTGGCAGCGTTTGCGGCGGCGGAAGTAGAGGCAGCAGCGGTATCAGCAGCGGCGGAACCACTCTGTTGGATGACTACACAATTTCCAAACCCAGCGGTCGTCTTGAAGGACTAAAAAGAACACAATGATCAGGAAAAATATTTGCATTCAGGTCGAGGAATACTGACAGCAAGGCACAAGTTCTTCGAGGCGCCACCGGTACAGGTGGTTCCAGCTGGCAAAGAAGCAACGATCTGCTCCGATCCAGTGCTAGTGGGGGCCTATGACAGGAGAAACGATCAACGACTGGAAAGAACACAGAAAATTGAGGCTTACAGCGTTACCGTTCTGGGAGACAGTCCCAGCGACGAACTTGCTTCCGGTGGCAGTTCCATCAACAGTGAAGGAAACTTTACGAGAGCCATCTGCACCGCTGGAGACAAATTGTTTTCAGACTCAACTCGACATAAAAGAAAGAATGCGAGGTACTAACGCGTTGAAATCGGTAACAGTGACAGTGAATGTTCCGTCAGCGTTTGCCACAACGGGAGTGGAGGTATCAAGGTTTGAAGCAATGGCAATGTTCCCGCAAGGTTTGCTGGTCGAAGGCTGTTGAACGTCGGAGCGAGCAGGTGAGCCAGCGACGCCAAGAGCGGGTGCAATAGCAGCGTGCGCGTGTGCTTGGGCCACAAAGGTCATGGCAAGGAAGGCAGTTGCGAAAATCTTGGAGAACATGTTGGAAAGCAGGGAGGACAGAAAGCACCACTAGGGAGGATGAAAAGAATGAAGGTTAAGTGAAAGTGAAAACGATGCTAGATCGATGAAAGGAGAGAAGGAGCCGGTCCTGGGAGAGGCAGAAGTGGCAGGGAAGATTGAGATGAGGGGGAAAAAGGAGACTGGGAGAGAAATCCACTGGAAAGGTGGGTTTATAAGGCTGGAGCTTGGAGGCCACCCGCGGGGTCATTGTTCTGGAAACCATGGCATCCATGATCTATGGAAAATGTCAATGAATTCCAACTTCGCAGGGCCGGCGAAATCAGGTCCAGATGACCAGATGACAATGAGGGCCTTTGTTCTTGGTCGAGTTCTTTCTGGTTCCAAAATGGATTGTTGTCGACAGTAAGCCTAATTCCAAAATGGATTCATTGTCGACAGTAAGCTGTGGCTTTCTTGAGCTCTGGTCAATGGTACCCCATACGCTTTAAAGTTGAGCAGGAGTGAAGTCCTTGGTCAAGTGGAGAAAAATATATCAAGTGGTATCCAAGGTATCCAGGGCGCGCTAACCATGGCGACATCGACGTAATGAACAAGGTACGAGATCAATTGAAAATATGTTCTTATGATCAAACTGATTTTCACAGTTTTGAGCAATTTATAGTGGACGATTGCTACGTAGCAGTACTTACTGGAATGTGGTGAAGATGGAGTCTCGAGCTTCCACTGGCCATGGACCGCATGGGCCTGCAAAACTCATAGTCTAAGTAGACCGGCCACGTGCCCTCTTCCGGAAATGCACCATAACGCACGTCATAACGAGTTGACACAACACAGTGACCATGGGTTTTCAGTAGGTCTCTATATATCATCTAACCCCTCCTTTCTAACGTCATTCAAAAGTATACAGGGACCAAGAATTGTCCGTGAGTTGCTCAAGGACTTGACATTCAAGAAATCAAATTCACAATTTCTTTAGACACCCACAAGCGTCGCACGATCATACCTGGGTAAGCATTGTCCATCTACGTTGTTTTGTTACTAAAGTACACGCAATTTATGTAGGTTTTTATATGTGACCACTCAAATAGAAGCGATTTGTCGGTACCGCTCCTCCCAACCGGTGCTGGTCACGTCTGCCTTTTCGAGCCACTCCAAACGGCGTCTCATTAATTCAAAGTCCCGATTGTTATAGTAGTTGTGACCGCCCTTCGAAAATCGACTGTATTCCGTGTCGTCTTCGTTAGTGATTTTGAACAGAGCATGCTCTGATTCTGATGGTGGTGTATGATATAATTGCGTTCTATCGAGATACAAAGGTTCAGCAGCAAAATGACGATAGCCTAGCTGCATCGGTGGTAAGGAAGGGACACCTGATGCATTTTCCAACAATGAACAACTCAGAATCAATCCACGCATCCAAAATGACATACCGTCATTGTAGGCTTTGACACTGTACTCCACGAACTTGTCGTCACCACGTGTATTTCGCCAGTTAGCAACTAATTCTCTCCAGAACTCCACGAGGGCAGAGTCACCAGTTCTTGGAGGGCCAAAGACTGCTAGGGTAATCTTTAAGTCAGCTGGGAGATCCAAAGCATGGGGAATGCTTCCAGCAAGTAGATCCATGCAGAGTAGATACGAAAGGCTGCTCCCCATACTGTGCCCAGTGATTACAAGCTCGTCAACTTCGTGTTCTGTGAAGCCTTTCTTCAAAGCAGAAAAGAGGAGATCTTTAAGTCCCGTATATAGGGCCCAAAATCCGGAATGAACCTGGCCACGATTTGAGGGATGGTTGCACTTCCAAGCACGAAGGTCGTAAAGCGCAACTCCGACGGAAGATGTTCCCGATATTGCAACAATCAGCTGCTTGACTGAGGAGCGATACACAATGATAGCAGGAAGATTGCCAACATGCCCTCTTATTGAAGACACTGTTTGAGCGTCGTTCAGAGCGTGACAGCCTTCTAAAGGAAAGCCTGGCTCTGAAAGGGGGGCGACATGTTGTAGGAGGAGGTCAAGAGGTATTATGCTAAAGACCAGTTCAGCAAATTGCCCTGAATTTGAAAATACGTGAGACGACATCTGCCATTAGAAATACAAACAGAACTCGCCAATTTCAGCAAGTTGGAGCTCGACAGTCGGCGAGGCACGGTTTTCTTCGGTTAAAACGACTGGAGAGCGAGTGGCTAGAATTTTGGAAATCCATCGAAAATTCTCCAACTTTTCCAAGGCATACATCTTTTTATCCTCCTCAGAAACTACATGTCGTCGAGCGGCCATTTTTTATTGTTCGGAGTTAGGCTTTACGTAGAATCATTCAAGTAGGAGAGGAGAAACTTGTAAGTAGACGTGACTGAGTGAATCGATGTTGTAGACAATGATCATCGATCATGACCGGTGACCAAACTAGAGCCTTGCACCTTACATCAGGCAATCAAAAAAACCTCTCTCTCTCGTTCTGCTCTTATAAATACTTGCCCATGACGCGACAGTTGACAGATTCGAGGAATAATTGGACTCATCTGGCATTTTTTTGTGTCATCAGCTACGCCACCCTGATACGGAGGGGGACGGAGATGCAGAAAGAGCCTCTTCATCAATCCGATTCGGCTTTTTGTTCTCTCCTGGAATCCGATGTGGAGGAAGGCCTTCTTTCATGCTCACTGACAATTCTGGACCTCACGGACAGAACCGAGAAGATTCTGGTCGTTTGTCCTATTGGTCTATGTACCAATCTGTAGCCTTTTCGCAATGCGGTTCATGTACTGGAAGACACCATATACTCCTGTGTCTTGTCAACCATGTGTTTCGTCAAAAGGCTTGACGAATGAAATTGGAGATATACACGTGTGCATTCATTTCAATTTTTTTGTCATCCCTAAAGACGCCACACCCTCGATGCTTCTTGCCCTCGCGGCACATTGATTTGGCCCTTTATCACCGCGATAACTGCCTGGATACCCTGGATGTTATGACTGCACTTTCCAAAACGATCTGCTTCTTTTACGTTTCAATCTGGAGAGTATTTCAAACACCGCTTTTCAAAAAGACTTTCTCGCCTCGATGGTTCCATGGGCGAGCACGGAAAACCAAGATCAGTTTAACAGAAAACAGTAGGAAAGTGCGAGGGGGTCATGAGTTTAAACGCCCAGACGCCCACATGGCGCCAGGGAAACAACTCGATCGTTACTCGAGTCTGTCTTGTTGCTGTCTTCAAGAGCTCTTCGGAAACATCATCGCATAGGCACAGATTCCTGAATCAAAAACGTCAATCGATCGAAGCACCTTGTGTGACCGAGATTAATTTCCCGGAATCCCTTAAGTACTCTATCCTCACGAATGATACTTTCCAGTGTCTCTAACACCCCAACATGCCCGAATGGAAGTCTCCAATTGAGCTCGCGAAGGAGGGAGAAGTCTTTTCTCGATTTATGCACGCTCTTTTGGGCCTCTATCTGTATGTTTATTTTATTGTGTCGTCTTAACAAGTTGACTAACTCTATTACCTGAAGATATGAATGGTTTATTTCTCTTGGGTTCGACTGGCAATTTATTTCAGGGAGAAGAAAGTTCAAATGGCCCTTGGTATGATGGGTTGCATCTCTTAGTGGGCGTCTGCTGATCCTGGATTAAAGATTTTTTATTTTGCTGGCCGTTACCTATTACTGGGTGCCATGATTGGCATGTAAGTTCCCCCATCTCCACTTTAACGACCAAGATATACTAACCAACCTTTAAATTGACAGTGCGATATCTCTAGATTCCTCGACGTGAGTCAACGCTCCTGGACGTTTGCCGATCTTGACTTATCGGCCTTCACAGGCCAATCAACTGCCAAGCGCTATACACCGTCATTCAGGTACGAGCGCCTCCTCCTTTCTCTAATGGACTTGCGTCCTGAATAAAGATATAGCTAGCAGGTAACTCGGCAGTAGGCTTGGCTAGCATTAATCTCTCCATTCGCACGTACGTCTTGAGATACGTCCTTACTTCCTGCCGATTGACACGACAAAAAGTATGGCTGTCTGGTCTCGAGATCGATGGATCGTTGGCTTTCTAGTCATCCTCATTTTGGGGCACTGGTCCCTTATCTTGCAAGGTGAGTGTCTTGTTAGCCTGATCATGCTAAATCTGATGCGTTTGATTCCAGCTGGAGTTCTGATGCAGGCGACCTGGGTGCAAGGTAGTGGATGCGCTATTAACTCCACCGACAACCGCGTTCTTGCAGCGACCTTCGTCTATTCCATGTGCTTCGATCTCATTGTTCTTGGCCTCAATGCGTACAAGCTGCTCGATATCAGTTCAAGAGATAAAAGCTTCATGACGAGTCGAATTGCGAAAATGATTTTCGAAGACGGTTTAATCTTCTTCGTGATAGCGTTTGTTGCTTACCTTTGATCTTTGGTTGACATTCCAATTGACGAAACATACTAGATTTATTGCTAATTTGCTCGCCACAATCTTCATGATCATCAACTTGAACCAGATAATGAGTGTTATCTTCAATGTTCCTGCAGCGGTGGCTTCGACTGTCAGTGCAACGGATAATTGCTCCTGTTTGTCGTTAACCTTGACATACATAGATCGTGGCATCGCGTGTCGTCAGAAGGCTCACAAATTATAACAACAAGCCCGTTCTGTATGTTCATTCTATTTTCAATCACCCAATTGGCAGTCTAATTTATTGCTCTGCAGTGGTACGTCCGGCACCAACCATGTCGTTTTCCGTGGAGGAGGACAAACAAGTTTACCTCCATCCACAGCGCCGTTCAATCCACACGTTCCTGCAACTGGTGTGCATGTACATGTGAGTTCGGCCTACTTCTTTGTTATACGGTACTCGAGCCGTGATTCGCTTTCTTAGATGGAAACCTTTGTGCACGAAGAAGAGGATGACCGTATCACTGAAGTTAAGGCAGCCAACGGTCTGCGCGGGGACAGCGATACGGAGGCCGACGTGGAATCAAAAGGCCATTCATTATGATTATAATAATACGGTGGCATCAAGTGTACACGACAAAAGTATCATACGTGTATATATACCTGTCACATTCTTAGGCGTCAACGTTCACTTGTACAATAATCTAGCATCTTGATAATCGGTCACAGTTGTGAATATGGATCTATGTGGCGTAACACACATTTGGAAACAGAGTTTGTTGTGATACTTGTAAAGACTGATAAGCGAATTTATGTTTATGCATCGAGGCTTGTGTTCAGCACGGAAAGAACGTTCAAACGATACATCAGTATCTATTGCACTCACGCTACAGTCGGAAACGACTTTGATACTTCCTTGTTGTGGATCATGATGAATAGATAGCAGACCATATCAGGTTAGAAAAGGCGAGGCAGCGTCACCGATTGTTCTCTGAGGAGCTTCTCCCAGCAATTATAGATTGCATGATCCTAAGTTCAAGGTTCCAGAATTCACCGTCAGATCCGTATATTTTACATGGAAGTTCGCCGCGCTATGGCATCGCATCGGATAACATAGGTACGAAGGGTTGGCTCGTGACGGTGCCAGTTAAACTAGTATGTTCAAAACGAACCCCAGATGAAGAGATGCAGCGGTAACGGATTTCCGAGTCCGGAAATGAGTGGTCCTGCGCTGTACACAATATCTTCACATGGTAGGCGCGGAGCTGAAAACTGCCCTAGAGCAATGATTGGCGCTAGGGTTGGTCTGACAAAAGATGCAGATGGCCAAGCGACGCGCCAGAGAAGTACTTACAACCGCTTCGTGGAAAACAAGAAAAAAGTGATCAACATGGCGTGCCGGCTGCCGCTGCTTCACAATGTTCTTCTTATGTTTGCCCCGACCGGCTAGGAGTGATGGAAAAGAACCCAGACGGCGAGTTTCTATGTTTGTTATGGGATTCTTGGCTCCACAGCTTCACATTGAGTAAAAGGCGTTCCAGGAGGAATGGATAGCATGCGCAGGCCTAGCCTTTCGAATTCAAGTTGAGATATTTTAAGTCACGAGGGGTACGAGAAGAAAACCGCTGCTGTTCACGTTTTCACGTTTAACGTTATCTTGCAGTGGATCGATTCGCCCAGCCAGCAGATTTCTGTGAGTGCAGTATACAGTCAGTGGCAAGGCCAAGGACGCCGATCAAATCTCAAATGATGATCAGGAACTTTTCTAGACTCCGTTTGAGATACCACCCCAACTCAGTCCCTGCTCAGCTTCCAGCAACGACCGACCCTAAGTCTGCTTTTGCAGTCGTGTGGGATTGCGATGAAAATGGTTCCTTTTGGTTAAAGGACATCTCGAGATGCACCACATGGTGTCACAGTGGTGTCCTCATTCATACCTTTCCTTTCGTGGCCAAGCATGACTATCGAAAATTTTGCACAGTTTAATATAGTCACAACTGTGTATCGGCGAACACTAGCAGGGTGTGGAAATAAGTGAAAAATGCTGCGTAGCGCTTTCAGTAGAGGCTCTTCCAAGTGGAACGGGAAAGTGGTGACAGCTGGTATCTTAATCGAATTTGACCTCTGTTTGTGGCCCAAAAGGATGTAGCTTCTCTGTTCTCAGGGTGCAAGGACATCCCCACTTGTCATCGTGACCTCAACGTCAACTTCTATATATAAGTACAAGTCTTTATGACCTTCGTCTCTCCAACCTTCCCCGCTTTCTTCGCTGTGGCCTTTCTCCTCCGCTTGTCATCATGGTCGACTGGAAATCCCCTGAAGAGATTCAAAAAGATGCTGGTTAGCTCACTATCTATCGCTCTACTAGGCCACTGTTGAACCCAACCCTTCTTTAGCGGCCTTCACCAAGTTCATGCATTGTTTGCTCGGTCTCTACATGTGCGTCACAAGCATCTCATACCCCGATATCTGTCTCTGATCTGCACATATAGCTGGGAGTGGTTCACATCGCTTGATTTTGATTGGAAATATATCACAAGGCAGAAAAAATTTCGATGGCCCATGGTATGGATCCATCACAATCGCCATTTTCGGCGCAAACTGACAATTATGCTAGATATTCTACTTTCTGAACCGATACTGCTTGCTGTTTGCGCTTATGGGAATGTATGGATGATCCCTTGCATATAACATGCGTTTTACTCAAGATACTTCTTCTAGTGCGATTGCTCTAAACGTCACAACGTCAGCTGGCTCCTTATTCACTGCATTCCTCGTTTTCACCTCCTGTTTTCTAGGGAGATCAACTGTCAGGGACTCTATACTTTCAACCAGGTGGGTAACCTGCTGCTATGTATGACGGCTTCTGTACTCACACACCTTCAGTGCTTTGGAAATGCTTCGATTGGTCTAGCCAGCGTCAATCTGTCCCTACGAACGTGAGTATATGCTGTTTAGTGCGGAGATAGGTTGACGCATTTCTATCCGCAGGATGGCCGTGTGGTCCCAAAGATGGTACATAGTCGTACCACTCGTTCTCGTGATCCTCGCCCACTGGTCTCTTCTCTTGCATGGTAGGCATATCGTGTTGTTTTTCCCTGACACTAGACTCGTCTGACTTGGTTTCCCAGGCATACTTCTCAAGGCCTCCTGGATACCTGGGCAGGGATGCGTAATAACATCGACCGATAACCACCTTCTCGCTATCACCTTCATCTATTCCATGGTCTTCGATCTCGTCGTCCTGTCTCTCACTGCCTTCAAACTTATCCTTGGCACCCCTGGCAAAAGCTCGCGCCTCGTGTCCCTCATTTTCCAGGATGGTTTGATTTACTTTGTTATCGCGTGAGTTTCCTTTGAGAACTGCTATGCTCTGTTTTAAAATGCTTTACAGTTTCCTTGCGAATCTAATTGCCACTGTGAGCACCACAAACTAGCATTACACAGCGGCCACCTGACCAGTCCCCAGATCTTCATGCTTCTAAACTTGAACCCGGTGATGTCGATTATTGCAAATGTCCCGGCGGCCATTGCCTCCACTGTGGGGTCTTCTTATCCTAGTCTGAACTTCCTGACTGACCGCTTATATGTCAGATTGTGGCCTGTCGCGCCGTCCGTCGTTTGTCGAACTATCAGAACCAAGGCCCAGAGATGTTCCCGTATGGCTGCATCCATAGAGCTTCCTAGTACTTGCGACTCATCCTCCTCATTAGGTCAACTACGCAAGGTACAACTCTGGCCTTCCGTTCCAACATGCGTCCCAAGTTGTCCACAAAGGTGAACACCTCGCCAACCGAGGGGGTTCACGTGCAGGTGGGTAATTTTCAGGCTGATCGGATGCCTTCAACTGATTAGCTCTTTTCCCAGATGGAGACATTTGAAAGTCCATCAGACAAATCCTTCATTGAATACGACGCCTCTGGACAAATCGTAAAAGCCGATACCTTTGATCCTGAGGCTCAGGTAATCAGCAGTGAATTCAAACGACCCCCATATTAAAGCGACAGCCTTCCCGCGAACTCCTTCGGCTCGGCCTTTTCGTGGTTCCTCTTTACCGGCATTGATAACATCCATCCAAACGCGATCAAAGTCAATCATCGTCCCAACGTCATTCTCTAAGTACTGTCACGTCATTCCTTCAAGTCAGCATATACCACCCGATACCTTCTTCATTACCCTTCTAGCAATGGATTATAACACCCTTTCGCATGAAACTCTCTGTATTCGCAGCGATTTTTTCCTTTTTATTCTGATCGCTCTCTGAGGCGTTCAGTGACTGTACCTCACCCGCTTTGCAAACACGCTTCGACTCCTTTCACGTAAAAAAAATACGGCATAAAGACTGTAGACTCCGCATTACAAACGTATTCAATGTGTACATTATTAGAGTGGCAATATCAAAGTAGACTTCCAGATAGATACTATTAACTCAGGCTTTTCAGTTGTCAACGCTTCATAAGCTTGCTCTTAATGGTAGCGTGAATTAACTATCAGCTATTTCCAAGCTCCACAATTGCATGTGGTGACTAGCTTAATTCCGTGGCAGCCTTCACCAAGCCAAGAACACGGCTGCAGTCCGTCAGTGATTATCAGCGCTGATCCTGTCCTTCATAGACGAAATGTTTAAATCCGATCACTGGCAGTAGCTGCGTGGTAAATGTAGAAAGAAATGCTCCAATTCCATCACAAATGAAGGCCTACAGGACAGTGCGAAACGTGCAAATCGGAGGACGCTTCGTATACCAGATGGTACAAGCGTCGCGAAGATGTCATAAAGGGCGAGCACGATACGTTTGAACTAAAAAACTTCATATTAACGTTATATAACGTGTTTTTGACACTCTGAGAAATCTTTACCGATTGATTAGGAATACTGGCTTGAAGAAGGGACCGATTTTATTCCCTCTAGGGCCAGCTAGCTTGAAGGATACTCTTTCACTCACGAATAGGATTATTCAAGTTCGATCAAGAGCAGTAAAGCGTCCGCGTGTAACTGGCATGTAACGTTGAGCAGGAAGATTGCTCGCATTTACGTTGGACGCGTTGTAAAAGCTACAGTCGCCGGACCCGCGGTTAATGATGATAAGTAGTGGTATTTGGCTTTTCGAAAGAGACAGTCCCCTGAGCTTCAACCATACTTCCTGTCGTTCGGATTCAGGTGGCACTGAGTTCCAAGAAACTGATGCCTCTACCCAAATGTGACGACTTTGACAACCCAAGCCTTGTCTGGGAGTTCACTGTAAACCGCTCTTCCTCGGCCCTTGAAACCTCTCAAGTGCGTCCTCTGCCACCCAAACCTGTCACTTTACAACAAGTCATCCAAGATGAGGAAATAAAAGTTCAAAACACGGGAACGTCCAGGGATACATGGTCCAGTCATGGTCTTCCTGAGCCTCCTCAAATCCGCGATGAAGGCTTTATTCGAGCGCCCAGTCCTCTGCGGAGACCAGTATCAGAGAATACCATTCCACCAACGAGTTCTGAGATGACAATGTCAACATCGTCCTCTATGAAGCGATGGGAACAGCTACGGCAGCACGTACTCATTCCATCCCGCTCGAGTACGCCAGTACCAGCACCACCTCCTCCGCAATCAATCCCAGCAAGGAGCCAGACACCAGTACAGAAATCTTCACGTCTCGCGCGTTTAGGATTTCGTCATGTTGTCGAGCATGCTAGAGAAGCTGACGAGGCTCGTAGACTGTCACAGGAGTTTGAGAAGATTTGTTGGTCGATAAGGATGGCTGAGCTGCCCAGAATTAAGGTCGATTCAGCGGCCTCCTCATTACATTTGGGTTTTATATCTAATACTTCTCTCGCGTCTACCGGTTCTTCGCCCGGGGACCCCTCCTCGAACTTCCATAAGAAACACGAATTACGTCGGCCGCAGTCCATTCAATCCCTATCATCTTCTAATCGTTCTATATCATCCGTGAAGCCACTTTATCAACTGATATTACTCCATACCACACCTTCAGCAGATAAGAGAGTAACCTTCGTCAACCTTCCTCACGAGTCTCTTGTTCTATCCGCTCTCTTAGCTCCCTTTCTTCTCATGGAGCAAAACGTTCACTTAGACGAGGAGAGGTGGAACGCTCTTGAAGCATTCGAAATGATCAATAGGACCTGGCCCCCACATAACGAGGTATTTTATTCCACCATGCCGACTTTACTGCCAATCATATTAAAAAATTCTCAGTCAGCAGGCGTTGAGCGATATCTCTGGTGCTGTAAAGCAGCCTCGGTACCTCACTCCTCCATGCGAACACGTATTTTGAGTATTTTGTGGGGTCTAATCATACCCATAGACACACGATATCCAGTTTCCACTCCAGAATGCTTCCGAACGCTGGCCCATGGACTTTTCTCACTTCTCCCTCATCTCCGGCCACTAGCCAATACCCCAGCAGCTCACGAAGAAGTCCCTTTCTTGTCGGGCGTGATTGAAAAAGTGCGCGACGGTTGTTGTGGCGAAATAGAACCTCGTTCTTTACAGGAAGAGTACGATGCAACTTTTTCCGGCAAGGACGATAAAAATCTAGTTCGAGAGGCTCTCCTTCTTGAGGCCCTTTCGCGATGTTTGGAGGATTGTACAAATAACAGCCGAATCTGGCTATTTCAAAACGTCATTGAGGTAAATTCATGCTTGCGCAATTGAATGACTGTTTAACAAAGCTTTCCAGCAATACTGGACCAAAGAACCTCAAGAAATCCAATTCACACCGCTCCTCTCATCGATATACGCACGCGCTCTTGATGGTCTGAGCCGTGCACTGTTGTCTATTATTTTGATACCTCAGGACCAGACAGCAACCGTTCAAACAGCTCACCGTGCCGCTCAAATCATCCAAGCCAGGCTAAATCCCTTCTTAGATGCTTTGGACAAGGCTGTTAGACCGGAAGCGATGATGAACGTTGTCAACGCTGTTTGGGAGTTGATTTGCATGGAGAAGGATAAAGAGGTTTCACGATGGGCGTTATCATTGGTCCATTCATGGTATCGTGGATTGTCGATTTGGAAGTCTTCCCTCGATTCAACCCTGCAGGACTTTGTGAGCATAGTTTCATTTTTCGTGGTTTGACATGCATTTCACTTTCAATCACTAGATTTCCAAGGGAGCCTGGTCTAAGGTCATCCCCAAGCTCACGACCCTTGTGCGACTCCTTCCCGATGAGGTTAGGAAACCTGCAGTCATTTTCTTACTGCCATCTCTCTATGATGTGAGCGAAACCCCTTTCCAAACAGTCATTACTCCACTAAATGGGGACTAGAGACTTGTCGAAGCGCCACCACCATATCCATGTGCCCCATTGACCAATCTTCTCGACATAATCGCGCATCTGTATCCTCAAGTCTTCTACAAGCCTCTCTTTCTATGCGCTGCTTCTTCTAAAGAATTTACTGTCGTCAATCATCTATGCATCATTTGCATCGTGTCCAAATTCCTTCCAGACTTCTGGATACGTGATGCAGAGATGGTATCCATCGCTTTGATGAGCGATGGTGGTAAGAAGGTGCCGGAAGCGGACCGTAAAACCTGGGCAAAACCAAGACTCGGTCAAGCTGTGGTCATGTTGGAGTTGATTGCGTTTATACAATCAGCACGGCATGAAAAGGAAAAAACCTCTGTCAGGACAATTGTTGTTTATAAACAAGGCGACGCTTGACTGATCTTTTGGTTCTCATAGACATCGTCGGATGGTTTCTTGGCCAACACAGTGAAGTTTGTTGCAGCTTTGGAGGTTCGATTGGCTATCCTACTTGAAGCTCGAGTAAGTCATTTCCACCCAATTGTCTCTTCTGTCTTCCTGAAGCTGTGATTTAGGAACTCATACATGTAATGGCACCTTCACACCGTCTTTTATTCTGTGTTCTTCTTCGAGAAATGAGACTGTTAACGCGTTCATTGAAACCGCAAGTTTTTCTGGTTATATCTTTTTCGTTACTATACATTTACCCTGCGATTTCTAGGGCAGACTGGCTTGTCCGAATAGTTGATTGGTACATCGATATTCACACTGATGATGGGACCGGTTCGAACCCAGAGGAAGAGGAAACAAGTACGATCGGACAGATACGAGGGCTATACGCAGCTGCTCAAGATGGCATCCGTTCTACAGCTCAGGTAGGTTCGGTTGTTTCTTTTAACCGCGATTTACTTAGACAATATTAGCGGAGAAGTACGATGTTTCTCTCCCAAACACTCCAGAAGAGTCCCTCGAACGATAATGATGGCTCGGGAGGTACAAATGAACTGGTAAACATGTTCACTCAGAGAGAGCCCTTGATGTCCTCAATCGCGAAGGGATTCGTCGGAAAGGCCATGAAGCTTTTAGTCGCTATGTCCACGCAAATAACGAATGCGGAGTACCGTCGCCTTGGGCCACACATTTGGGACTTGCTTCAGGATGAAGGAGATGCCTCTTTGACAGCTGCTGTAAGTGGCATCACTCTGCAAATCGAGGACAACACTAAACAAATACACATTTCAGGTGTGTTTTCTCATAATGCAATGTGCTGAAAAGACACCTCTGGATCTTGTGGCTATTATCGAGGTTGATCTTCAGAGGTGATAGATATCAATAACGATGCAGTCAAGCCTTGACTGATTGTTTGTTTAGCTCTGATGTAACAACGAAATTGAAAGCCGTGCGCAAGATCGCAATTCTCTTCAACTGGCGCTACCAAATCATCTCCCAGCACGTAATTGCGGATCGCGCACGGCGCCCTTTCAAAAGTGCTCGAGGACCACTTCCATTTGTCTCAACCGACATTGGATCGAGCGCCTATATCCGAGAGGATGATCCTGATGATATGACAGACAATCTCCCCGCTGAGCTGAGAAAGCGTTTAGCTGAGATAGGATGGACCCCCGATGATGCTCCCATTGACAAATATCGGGAATGGATAAAAGTTCCACTGTCTCTTCTTTCTTCCCAGCAATTGGATCGTCTGGAGAGCGTAGGCCCTGACATCGCACCACCCGCTTCACCTATGCTAAATCTGGGATCATTATCCACGCTCACTGCGGAGAAAATCGACGAGACTGGTTTGTTACGACGCAACTCTAGTACTGGCGGCCCCATCGGCGGAATGAAGAGACGAGCTGTATTTGTCCCCTCTCTGGCTCTTATCTTCCCTCGTTTGGCTTCATTGGTGTTCGACCCCAATTTAGCCATTTCTTCCGCTGCACGCTCCACAATTCTCGATATCATGCGCAACGACCCTACTCTCATCAGCCGTCCAGTGCTGGATTTATTTGCTGGAGAGCAGAAAGACATTCAATCTGCGGTTGTTACACTCAACGCCTTCTTGCATGTTCAAGGGGTTTTGCCATATCCTACCTCGCATTTTCTTTTCAACCATGTGGCTGGATTTCTGAAATGGGCGACTCGGCAGTCAGAGGACACTGACGCCCTGCAAGATTTTGCTTATTCACTGCCTGTAGTGGCGCGTCTCTCCGCGCAAGTCAGTGGCCTATCAATAAAAGACATTCGGCGAGCTAAGATAGAGTCTCTCTTGATCCCGTCCGGCTCCCTCTGGTTTCCTCCATCCGCGCCTATTGGACCCATGTTCCCCAGGAGTCTTGGGTCCTCGAATAATCCGTTTGACCTTTTACCGTCCGATCTGGTATCAATGACAATCATACGAGCTGCGCAGAACATGCTCCTATTGTCAATGCTCAAGAGGAACCAAAACGACGTACAGCTTGTGAGGAAAAGCATGTCACGGCTGGAACTCCCGACGACGACGCCGATTGACTCGTCTCCTTTGGATTTGCCTGATTTCGTGCCTCGCAAAACAAAGCCAGAACAAGTCACACCCAGCCTGACAGGTCTATCACTCGCCCTCGCACGAAGTCATGTTCTTCTCGTCGCTCAAGTGTTTCGTTCTATGTCGCGCCATTTAAACGACCGAAATGAATTAGCTGCGCTTATTGAAGGTCTGAATCGTGTTCTTTTGGTTCATGGAGATGATATCGGCGTTGTCAGTCAAGTTATAATAGGTACGTCGACATTCCATTGAAATGTCTAGCCCTACTAATGACCTCTGAAAGCCTTGATGGTTGCTGGCACTCGTTTTCGTCGGCTCTTCACTTCGGGTGGCGGCTATGCGCTGTTCATGCCGATACTTCTGAAAGTATACACGGAAGCTCAGAGTCATGATGGAATTCGGTTGGCCATCGAATATGGTGTTAATCGTTTTTATGCTCTCCATAAAGACTCCTTTGTCTTTCAAACCTTGGACATACTTGCTCAGGTTACCGCTCTGCCGCATATCGATGCCGAACCACTCGTCAAGAGCATCTATAACCTCTTGCTCGCTTTGCGAAAAGGGGTTTCTCCTTTGACTCCCGACGCGGCTGGAATCCACAACGCGAACAAGGTCCAAGAACGGGAGGCTCTTATTATGAGCACTGCTGAAGAAAAACCTCAAACGTTCTTGGCCCTCCTCCGACGCAACCAAACCATCGGCGAAAGCCAGCACCTTGTGGCTGAAATGCCTGAGGAGTACGATGCTGGCCGCCTCAGCTTGGAAGATTTTGTGCGCCTTCTGTTGACGGTTATTGCTCACGACTTCTCCATCATCCGTGCTGAGCAATTTTTACGTCTTCTGCGCTTCTTCACCCCTCATCTCTACCATGCCTCCTCAACTGCAAGGTCTGTTTTGCAAGAAGGGCTTGGTGCTCTCGCAATACTTCTTCTAAAAGGGTCTGTCAAGCTAAAAAATTCCGAAGCAATCGGAGAGAGTACGCATCCATCGTCCCAAAAGATTATAGAGAACCTTGAGAAGTCACGATCAGCGAGCAACATAATGACCATGAGATTGGATTACCTGGCCTTGGTCACCTCATATATTCGTGCTGGGGGCCTCCTCTCGTCGGTCGTTATGCTACGCACGACTGAACTACTCAGGACGATGCTCAAAGAGGTCCCTCTGGATATCAATCACGGCATTTCCAAATTCATCCCCGAATTCATCCGGGGATCTTTTTTGAGACAGAATCCACCACCCCTCAAAGTCGCTGTAGCATTTCTTGAAGAACTAGCCGCTCTGATAAGCAATTATGGACCCGTTGTTGACTTTTCGGGCACATTTCAAAGTATCTCAGAACTCGCAGCCATTCCAGCGTACGCCAACGAACCACACTTCGCTCGAGCTGTTGTCTCGCGTATTTGTGCGCCTGCTTTATCATCCTGCGAGGCTGCTGCTGCGGAAAACATTCTCATGACCTTGCCAAGCCGCATGAGCATCGTCGCCCTCATAGCACAGAGCGTGTTTCTTCGCGGCGCTGACGTGATTTCAGAAGTACAAAAACGCGCGCCATCTTACGATTACCTTGCTGGAGTTGTGCTACCCCTTGTATTATCGCTCAAAACAGGAGCTATCCTGGACCAAGATGCTCAAACCGAAACTTGGCATCGAGATGCTGCTGCAAGTGCATGGGTTCGCCTGTTATCGTTCGCGATGTCCGTATGCAATCAGCGAGAACCTTTAGAAAGGTCAAGGTCTCATAACAGACGCCGATCAAGCGACTTGAAGAAATCTTCCCTTCTACCCATCCTGATTGCCTTGCAAATCATCAAGGTTATCCTGGTCCGTGCTGAGATTGAATTGTCGTCTCGCGTCCCTGGCGTATGGCCGCGTATGAACTCTTTTCTGATCTCCATTCTCTCCGAGGGAAATGCAGGTTTCGCAACGACCGCTAACATATCACCCTTACCGTCGCCTACTCATTCACCAAGGTCTAGCATCCACCTTGACCCTTTTCAAACTTCAACTTCCACGAGCTTCCCTTCTGAACTTTCTCTGCGGTCTCTGTCTCATCCTCGAATGATGGATTACTCACTGTGGTCCTTCCTGGAAATTGTATGTGTGCATCAAAGTCCATTGGTTCTGCAAATGAGGCAGTTTATGGTGGAAAAACTCGTAGAATTGGATCGGGAATTCCGTCAACTGCACAATGACCCGCGTAGAAGGCGCGTTTCATCATCTGCATTCTCCAAGCCTCGTAGACACGTCTCTGGAATACTGTCCCCGTCAACTTCTGGTTCCTCCCCTTTCTCAGCTACATTACAATCCGCATCACCGTCTACCCCTCATGGACTCATGTCGTTAGAAGCTGGTAGGCAACCAGGATACAACGTTGCTTCATCTCCACACAGCATTCCGGGACCAAAGATTGTCCATTTGGGTCCTACATCTCCCTTCTCTGCCTTCGGCCGTTCCCTTTCTCCTGGTCGAGGCGGCAGTATCGATAATGGAAAAAATACGGCCAAGATAAAGTCGGTAGCGTTGGCACTTGCCACTTACAAGAGAATAAGGACGGTTCAAAGCTTCATGGGCTATACACTGTTACCGATGCCAGAGGGCCAGGATATAGATGGTGACGATGTATATCTAACACGGTGGACGGAGAAGGAGATTCTACACGCTATTCAGAAGGAGACGGAAGAACTGTTACAGGAGTTTGAGGATTTCGATTTGAGTCTTGTGGATGAACGCGTGCTCGTCGACGTGCCCCAGCCAAGTTCATGAGCGTGCTTTTTTATGTACTTTATTCATATTTATCAGTAATACACATCTACTATTACACGGAATCTGGTAACACAAAATGTATTATATCGCATCCTTCCTAGATCGTCCCAAATGCATCCTCCCAAATTATCTAATAGATACTCCGCAAGTGAGTTGCACAAACGTACTAATATATTGGAGAACGAATGGACGTGAGCTGGACAAGCTCATCAAGCCTGAAGGGTTCGAAAAAGAACACCTCAAAAATCAAATCATCAACCCTGTGATGATCATCCCCACGAGAATTGTCGCATGGATCAGATTGGGTGCTGCGACAGCACTGGCGGTGTTGTTAAGGATAGTTGATCCATCGGCGTAAAGAATGTTTGGCCAGACTGGAAGGCTGGATGATTGACTTGGGTCGAAAACATACGAAGTTGCGTTAGCCGGGCGGGAAGTGGCATCAGCACACTTGATACTGAAGGAGTCGAGGATAAAAAAGAAATGTCCAGCAGATTTGTAGTCGGGATCATTCCAGTTGACCATGCCTAGAGTAGATTTTTAGCGATACCTCCATTTTGTATATCTATTTAGATACACACCTCCTCCCCATTCAATAGTACCAGGGGCGCTACCGTTGATACCAGAAGCCCAGATGCTATTGCATTCGAGATCAATGTTACTTCCTCGACGGTTCAAATGGCAACGTACGAAAACTGGACTTGTGACGGTTGCGTAGGATAGTGATAGATTCCATTTTTATCTTTCGTATCAGCACGATTAACTGTCCGTACTACGGAACCATTGACGGCCCATTGCAATGTATCTTCAGACCAAATGATCTGATGTACATTCTGTTAGCAAGGACTGAACTTGTTTAGGTAAATTGAGAAGACTCACTGAATGAGTGTAAGTGTTCAGGAATGTATCATCGAGTCCTTGCTCCAAGTGTCCGTTATTCGTTCCTATAGCTGCAGAAATTGGGTGAGGATCTTCACTGAAAGTTGAACTAGCGTTAGACTATAGTACTTACGGACGTAACCTTGCCAGAAATAATTGGTTTGGAATGCTGTATTCACGTTTGTCGTGTTGGGATTTCCTGGGTTTTCTGCCCCTGGAAACTCGATATCTATCTCATCTTTCCCAGGAGACATAAGAATGAAAGCGTTTATAATGCCATTTGTTCGACTTGTTCTGACTGAGTGCGAAAATAAGCTCCAATTCGTGAAACACGGATTTTGCAACTCACACGTTGCGTTGATTTCTCCATAATGCACGAAAAAAGTTGATGTCAATAGTGTCCCTCCTCCATCCTCCGTGAGTGTCAGAATGAGTGATTCCTCCTTTGAGTCATATGGAATTGGAACTCCAGTTTGGACGACCCAATCTAGCCGTTGAATGAGAAGCTGTCAGGCTTGGTAAAGCCATCGATGAGCGTACCGTAGTTGATAGCGTCCCCGTTCCATTCTGACACGTTTTGAATACGGTTCATGTTGAAACCAGTCGTCTACAACGTCCTCGTTCAGTCCCCGGCCTCGGAAAAATAATCAAAAATGCGCACATCTTTATTTTGACATAT
>JABAJW010000037.1:23875-38884 GCA_018855395.1 Arthromyces matolae | reverse complement strand
CAGCTCGTCGCGTCGTGGTTACCCTTTTCCCCAAGCATCTTGCGGATGCTAACAACTCTCGAAATTCAATGCGACATCTCTGTTTGGGATTGCTGCCATATGCTCTATTATGGTGAGAATCTAAAGGAATTTACGGTCAAGATCATACAGAGAGATTTGTCGACTGAACAAGTCCTCGATTTTGTTCCTCCGTCTGGATGCACAAGCCGACCGTTGGAATACATGTGCCTTGTATCCGATGACGACATAGGCCCCCTACTCCTCCCCTTCGATTTCCCTAACCTACGTCGAGTTCACCTGACACTTGCCTACAGAACATTATCAAAGTTTTCAGAGTGGAAAATATGGAACACCCTCGAAAAGATCTTGCTCAGATGCGACGTTTCCCTTGCAGATCAACGATGGATTATAAGCCAGTGCCGTCCTGCCACCAAATTTTATTTCCAGCCGGACTCATGGGAGATACAGGGAGCATCAAGTTTCATACACAATCACGATTTCAAGACACCATTTTTTAGTTGGAGGCCAGACCAGTGGAACGAGGAAATTCTAGCATAGTTAGTATGTAAGGAAGGCATATTACTGATCGATATTCTGAGAAAATGTGCAGTGAATCTGTATTTTGATCTCAAAATTATCGTCCATGTCTTTACCAAAGGGATGGAATGCGTTGTATGAGCCCCGACATTCAGTTGTCTCTCCAACTTGGAGGTTGTAGTTGGAGGCTAGACTCGTGACCAGTAGTTAACCTCGACGGGAGGAGGGCAAAGGTCGAGGTTAACCAGTGGCACGGTAATTCAAACTCAGCTGTACCGGTCCCTATGAACTGAGGTTGCCTCAAGTGAAGAGGGATCGGTCACCGGTCTAGTTGGAGGCCTCCCATCGATGCTGCGTGCACTGCGTTGCTCGTCACCCAGTTAGCGCCACCGTTTACGAAGTTACACTTGAGGGAAATATTGTCGATGACGGCCCAGGGGATGAACTTCATGGCTTTAGGATCAATAAGATGATTGGGGACTTCAATCGTCAATGTTTTCAACTTTCCACCATAAAGTCTCAAATTATTCAGAAAGCCTTCGGGGGAAGAAGTCGCAACAATGGACAATGATTCGAGTTGGCGCAGTACTGGGACAGATTTTTTCTTGTCTGAGTACGGGTTTGGGAGTATGCTGGTCGCATGACTTTCGTAAAGGGTACGGGCGTCAAAGTGCTGCACCGTGTTTTGAATGCAACCCAGTATGTAGTGACAATCTCGATACGTGATTCTGGTTCGAAGAGTAAGGTTTGTCAGATGTGTGAGAGTTGCAGGATTCATCATGGGGATATCTTGTTGGTCGCTCCGCCAAAACAGAGTCTCAATCTGCGGTATGGTCAAGGATACCGACTCATTGTAAATGCTTGACAGCCGATAGACATGTTCACCCCTGGATGGCAGCCTAACATTCAGAGTTTTGCAACGGTTATGGGCATCGTCGCTTGCGAGGCGTGTCAAGGCGTTACCGACAAGGTCGAGGTACATTGAGGGCGCCATGTTTAGTAGGTCCACAGACACAGTAATTTGAGGATCGGGGCTCCATCTCAGTAGAGATACGGTTTGTTCGTAATCATGTTGCATGGCCAGCTGTATGGCATTGTTCTCCATGGATTCAGGAATCAACGTCAATATAATGTCTGAAGTCGATGACGCCATCGAAACCTTGCACGGATGGATATTAGCACCGTTGGCGGGTGGAAAAGAAGTCCGAACTTCGCGATGAGGACGATCTTCGGGTGGTAATGCCTCGTAATCCCGTCGCGACATCCGCTGTTCTCGCGGAGACGTGGCGTTCGTGTTCTGTGATGGCTGTCCAAAATTTAGGACGAGAGTCGGAGGTTGCAGAGCCGGGACATTGTGATAACTAGGGGGGTGCAAAGGTTGGCCATTATTTTGAATGGCAGTATGCAGAGGTGGAGCGTTGTTCTGACTGGTAGGTTGCAGGGAGTTCGCGATCTGGAGGGAGGGCGGTCCAAAATCAGGTTGCACAGCCGGAACATTATTATAGCTAGGGGGTTGCAGAGGCGTGCCATTATTCCGAAGGGCCGTTTGCAAAGGTGGAGGGTTTTCAATGGCAGATTGCAGACGTGAAAGGTAGTTCTGAACCGGTTGCTGCAAGGACGGGTCATTGTTTTGAATGGCAGGCTGCACAGACGGCACGTCGTTCTGAGCGGAAAGCTGGGGTGGTGGAACAGTGTTCTGTTCGTCGAGGAGTTGCGGTTGAGGAACACCGTTAAAAGTGACTGGGTGTATACGTCCATCAACTGTCGATCGCCTTAATCCTCGTGATTCTGGAGGACAGTACGATTCTAGCGGTGGCGCAGGTGGAAAGGGAAACCCCCAAGGCAGCAAATGTCAAGGGTACGTGCTTAAGGATATTGTTGGACCAACTTGTTACTGATGCCGTTTTTTGACACTACAGGTATAATCACTACGTGGAACTCGTTGAACCTGCAGGACCACGGGCCTGTATCAAATGCTGCGATGATCCTGCAGATTGTCCGACAAATAAAGGTAATGGAGGGTGTCTCATAATAGAATTTGTGAGCTCATGGATCGAATTTTAGACACACAAGGATGTCCAACCGTTATACCTGGTAACTACTTCAATTGCGGATAGATCATTGGGCTGTGTAAATGTTCAAGTACTTGATCTCTCTCTATTGAAGTATTCTTGATTCGGACAAGCGAATTTCATCACTTCGTCAATACGTGTACTTTTACAAGGGTTGGGCTCTATCGACGTCATTATACTTGTAATGATATTAGAGGAGATCTGATTCTGAAGCTCAGAAGTTTTTAGCGCCACATGCAGAACCACGTTGATGGTCCTGTCACAGACACTTGTCACACATCACACACATCGTCCATGCCTGTTTGTACGACGTGCACTGCCTACCTCCCACATCTCTATACAGAATACGAATCAGCTTACAACCTCAGGCTTGAACAATGCGTTTGTGCCTTTTATCATGAAGAAGTTCCTTTCTGAAGCTCTTGAAAGTCAACTTGCCACTGTTTCGCAGACCCATACGTGGAGCATGACTCCCTGACCCTACTTCTCGACCTCATTCTTCTTAAACGAGGCGTATATAGACACCTATTATATAATAGGGGCACAAAACCACGAAAACCAAAAGGCAGAGCTCAAGACGCGAGTGAAGGGGATAATGGCGATCGAGAGAGAGAGAAGGTGTGTGTCTGCTTATTTTCCATTGCAAAGAGAACTCATTTCGATTGTGATAGAGAAGATGGATGCTTTCGCTCAAGCTTGGAGGGTTTCTGATCTTTCTTGACTCGTGTACGACGCCAGTTCCTGGTTTGACGTTTTCTAACAACCTCAATCCAAGTCATTAGATGGAGTCATCTTCGTAAGGCTTTTTAGTGAATCTTCTCAACGGTTTTGACCCTCCATTAGATCCTGATTACGTCGAGAGTCCTTCTTCCTTGGGACAGGAAAGTATGATTGACTTCAGTCGCGTTTTCTTGGGTTGCTGTGCTGGTCAGACTAATTCATCTTCCTCGTCAGCCGAAAATTTACATTGCTTGCTATACTTTAGAAACCCTCGCATTTCATTTTGGGATCATAGTGGCTTGCTATGTGGTCCTACGACTCATCTCTTGGACGCAAACCTGGTTATATCGAGGACATCCTCCACTCAGCTCTGACATAAAACGAGAATTCAGGTGCGCTGTGTTCTCATTTGTGTCTTTCCCTGATCTGACAAGTACAACAGATTCTCGCTAATACCTTTAACGCTGTTCTATTCGTCCCTCACGAAGTTCTTCCTTCTTTTTCTTCTAACGGTCTGGCGTCCTACCTTACCCTCCACCACAATTCCACATTTGAAAGAGGGCTGGATCGAGGAGTGGATACACAACAACTCTTTTGTCGATTCATTCAAAATCTTTGAAGATGACCAAATAAACCGTGAATGGATAATTCGCAATGTTTTGGGCGGTATGTCAGCTGGGTTTGGTTTACGTGGTAAGATGATTTTCCATATGGGCAAGGAAATATCCTAATTATTCTCAGTCATCCTCGACATTCAACCTGTATTCACGTCTATAATCATTCTCGCTGGTTGGAGAGCCAAAACCTTTGTGACAGCATTACTGAGCAGTTGGGTCGGGGGTGCGAGTGAGACCGCGAGTGAGGCTTGGAGAGCTTATAGCATCCCATAAAGTTATCCCGCCGCCTACGTGAACGAGGCGCGCCACGAGACCCCGTTACATGGAATTAGGCAGTGGAATATATATCAAAGAACTCGAACACACGGACAAATGGCGGAATCTAATAAGATCACAATGCTTCGTTCTCCTTCTCATCGTCCTCGTCCTCGTCCTTATCCTCATCGAACTCTTCCCAGTTGACGCTTCTGGTCTTACGGTTACGTGGGTCCCTCATCTCGCCAAACCACTGCACCCTATCAATGTCAAAATCCGGGCGATTACCCTGCAAATATACATGTGCAGGTGTATGTTTATTGTTTTGCTGCTCCGCCACGTCTTTGAAGTTGACAGTAATATGTCGATCGTCCCGAACACGCTGTCCTAGGGAGTTGGTGGTCATCTCGTGGTCAGCGCCTCTGTTGTACCATCATCACGATTTGTATCAGGGACATGAAGAAAATCGCTCTACCTGATAATGGCTTCGACAAAGGTCTTCCCAGAACTGTTCCAGGCTGAGCTAGCAGCATCTGTCACTGCCCGTTCGCACATGCCCCGCAGGGGCTCTTTGGGGGCGTCGCCTTTCCAGCTGATGTTCATCGTCGATTGTTATTGTTGAAGTAAAACTGAAGTTTAAGACGATTCAGCTGGTGCTCTTCGTATGTCCATGCATTGAGTACCTACCTGGATTGTTGGTTTGTTGGAAGCAGGTTTGTGTTGGACATTGGAATCGGCGGCTTCAACTACTTATACTCGTCTGACAGAAAAACGCGGTGACGAGACAAGGCCAGCATGGGGCGCGCGAAGAAAATTTCAACACGCAAACATAAGCTCAAACATCACATCCTATCTCGACATTGAACAATGTCATTTACACGGTATATGCGTACCTGTATAAAATTGTTTTGCTGAACTAGACTTCCATAGAGAACGTATCATTGTCGAATTATCAATCAATTTCCTGACCAGTGGAATGTTATCGATTTATCATCTACTCTGAGGCATTGTCCACATAAAACATGTTATTCGAGTGAAACTTCTAATCCTCCTGTTTGAAGACTTCATCCTTGCTTTCCAGACCATCATCCTCATCCTCATCAAGATCCTCGAAGGTCGCGTCACGCTTCTGCCTATACCAGTCTACCCTATCGATGTTGAAATCAGGGCGCTGGTTTTGAAGATAAACATGGGCCGGGCTGTGCGTGTTGTTCCGAACCTGGGCGTTATCCTTGAAGTTAACTGTGATATGGCGACTGTCGGGGACTCGAAAACCCGCCGCGTTGGTCGTCATCGCATGATCAGCACCTCTGTACAATCCGAATTATGTTAAGATGTCTTTCTCTACATGAAGAGACGGAAACCTCACCGGATCGTCGCCTGGACGAAGGTCTTTCCAGTGGTGTTCCAAGCAGCGGTTACAGCAGCTCGGACAGCACCCTCGCACTGCCCCTTCAATGGTTCTTTGGGCACATCGCCTCTCCAATTGATCGTCAAAGACATCTATCGCCATGATAGGATGACTTGATTAGCGTCGAAAGGTTGGCAAGGGAGGGTTTGACTCACAGTTCCGTATACAGATCTAGACTGAAGCTTGGTCCTACAAATCGTTGAATAATGGCGCAGTATTTATACCTATTCTGCATGTGGTAGAGATAACCCAGTTGGCATTCAAGCGGCCGACATGGGAAGTGTGGAGAAATTCTGTTACTCAGCGCTATCCGTTCCTTGGTCTGTTCTACATCGCTTTGTGAGTCTCCAACCTGATTAGATCCTATTTTAGCAAAGGTGTGAACGATCATCAGTCATATGACGGAAACATATGAACAACGAGTCCGGAGCCAGCAAAATCCCTACAACAAACCCTGCGCTTCCTGACATAGAGATTGTTTAGATTAGAATTGATCGCGAACGAAATCCCTTGGAAAACTCTCAGAGTCACATCTGTAGTCCAGACGTCGTTTCAGGTCGTCTCGTCGTCCTGTCACTGTGGCAGCAATATTCAATACTCAACATTTGCAATAATGCTTGGACAGCATACTGGAGTTTGATTGGAAGTATCGCTATCGCCCCTCAGGCATCGCTGCCCAGTGCCGCAGTTAAGTTTTCAGCAAGTCTTCAGGGTTATTACATCGAAAATTTTCCGCCAGGAGTGCAGAAAATCAGAAAACGTCATCCTACCAATCTGTATGTCGCGGAAAGGCATTTACTCCGTGCATCTGGGATCTTATCAATATGGACAGGAGGGACGGAGGCAAAATGTTTAGCGCCGAAACAAACATGAGTAAACTTCTCACGGCGTCAACTTTTTCCAACAACCATGGGGAACGAATCCGTGAATGCTCTTAGCTGTGTATAAATACGTCCTGCAATCAAAATTCCCACAGACTTGGCTTAATCGTTGTCGACCATCGCGCTGCATCTTTCAGAGATCTATCATGACCAATCCTGAACCTCCTACTCAACGACGACCAGCCGTCTACCAGTGGGTCGACGAGGCTGAAGATCTTGAACGATATGCGCCAGGGGGCTATCATCCTGTCCATATTGACGATGAGATCAATGGAAGATATACTATCGTTCATAAACTTGGATTCGGGGCCTACGCGACGGTTTGGCTCGCCAGGGATCAAGTAGAGAATCGATTTGTCGCAATAAAGTTCATCGTCGCTTCAGCCTCTGCAGAAAGCAGGGAAGTTAGGATCCTTCGTCATATTAACGCAACTGGAACGCAGGATCCCAGACGAAGCTTTATTGCAACCTTGCTTGACGAGTTTGACCTTGAGGGCCCAAATGGCCGTCATCGTTGCCTTGTCACTGAAGTCGCTGGACCTAGTGTTGGAAAAGTACGGCACGAGATTACCGATGCTATACTTCCAGCAGCCATTTCTCGAAAGGTTGCGTCCCAGAGCGCTCAGGGTCTTGCGTACCTCCACTCCTGTGGTGTTGTTCATGGAGGTGAATTAACTTCTAGTCTGTTTTCATCCAATTTTTTCTCCTAACTGACATGCATTGGCAGATTTCCATGCCGGTAACATTCTTTTGGAAATACCCGATTTCCAGACATGGCCTGTAGACAAGGTCTACAGGTATTTCGGAAAACCTATAAAGGAAGATGTGGAGCGCCTTGATGGCAACCCCATCACATCTGCAGCGCCTACCTATGTCGTTATACCCCCTAATGCTAGGCGACTTGCCAGAGCTATGATCAAGCGCAACGATTGCAATATTAAAATATCGGACTTCGGAGAATCGTTCCTTACGACCGATCACGAAAAGCCATTCCTGAATACGCCCATCTCCCTTGCTGCACCAGAGATTTTCTTTCGGGATACCGATAGCGTCAGCGAGAAGGTCGACATCTGGTCTCTCGCGTGCTTCATTTACCAAGTACTCGGTAATCACCAACTTCTAGAGTCCTTCTTTAACATTCATGATGAAATCCTCGTTGATATGGTTCGCACATTTGGGAAATTCCCTGATCGATGGTGGAGCAAATGGGAACAGAGGGATACATATTTCGAGGACGATGGTACATTCAAGCCCAATTCCCCAGATCAGTCAGGGGATGCCAGGCATGTAGAGCTCAAGGAACGTTTAGCAGACATCATACGAAACAACGAAGAAAGACAAAAGGAGATTGATGGGGACTTGCAGGCTTTGGAACTAGTCCTTGGGAAAATGTTACGATACGAGCCGAAAGAAAGGATCACTATCGAGGAAGTCGTGTCGCTTCTTCCTTTCTGATTCTGGATCCCTCCTTGCTACTATTTACATGAACCTTGTACCTTTCAAATCACAAATCAGTCTGCTCTTACATCCTCGACGCCTTCTCTACGAAATCAATTGGGTCTGCGTGGTCTCTTGGCAGAGTTTAACATCGATTCAGGCTAGTCAGCCACAACGACTTGCAGAGCTGAATTCTACGATTTGCTTAGTGGTTGACATTTCTGTTTCGAGACAATGTCAGCCCTCCATTTGATCCCATAAAATCGGTCGTAATCCGTCAATTAATGCTCCGTGTCCCCTGATTCTTTCCGTCATGGCAGCCCTTGCACAAAAACTTTTACGCTCATTTTTGTCTTCACTCTCTTACATCTGGACTGTTATCCTGGCTTTATTATATATTGGTTCCCCTAATTCATTTCCATACCGAGAAACTTCAGCTGCCGTGCCTTCTTTCGTCGATCTTGACTTGGAGAGGGGCTCTCTCAACAAGAGATCGCGTGGTGAGCTGGTATCTATCCACTTTTGTTCTGGTCAGGGCAATAACTATCTTCTTCGACACATAGGCGCAAATCTTATGCCAGTTCCCTCCACGCTTCTCGGATCTTCTTCACAGCCAACTTCTCGAGAGGTGGTCCACGAGTCCAGAAGCGGACAGGATTTTCAGGTCGAACAGTTCACCCCTTCCCCTAATTTCCATGCTTCCCCTTCCAGTTCTACCCTAATGCGGGCCCGCCACGATCCTGTGGGTCGACCAGACAGCAGGCAGCTTGTGTTTCCCTCTATGTCCCACCAGCCCGTTTCGCCCAAAAAGTCGACAGGAGAACCCGAACATGACCTCAACTATTTCGCTGGTGACATGAGCATGGATCCATTTTTGGACGTAAAGTCTATCGCTCCGCTCACTGTTGATGCGCCTTTGTCCAAAGAAGCATTCGACCCAGAGCGCGACTTCCTATCGGCCACACTTCCTCTTCGGACGAGTACTCCCCCGAAGTCAAGAAATCAAAGGAGAGCTCAAGTGGACATGGATGTTTTCTGGACTGAGCCAGCTTCTTCGCCTCCTTCGTTCACTGAGAGTAAATCTGCAGTTGGAATTGCTTCAGCTCGGAGACATCGAACTCCTGCTCTTCGTCGCAGCACTATCTCTGGTACCTTTGACACGCCTCCTCCAGCCTGGACGACACCTACGAAACCTGCGCCTTCCATTGTCGTGCTCGACTCTACCCCTCCAAAGTCTCTCCAGGCACCCATCTTTGAACCGATCACCCCACTTAGGATCGTCAAGCGAAATCCGCCTCATAAGAAGCACGCTTCCACGACATCCGACATCTCCAAAGCAGTCATTGCGGCTGTACGAGAAGCACTAGCGGAAATTCGCGAGGAAAGCGACAAAGCTGCAAATGCGGATCCTCGGGACGTGCTGAACAGAGCATCAGTCTTGACATTGGAGGCTCGCTCCATCTATGGAGCTGACGAAATTGAGGAAGGGTATCGAGAGTTTACCGATCAAACACTAGCCACGCCTCCGCCGCCATACTCCAACCGCAATACGGATACATTTAAAGCAGATGCTATCAAGGCCTTCTTGGAGATCAATCGAATCAGTATCCCTTCTTACGGCTCAACAGAACTTGGATACTTGGTCGCCTCGCCAGGAAGCGCAGCTACGTCGGTCGAATCATGCCTGGACGAGCTTCTCTCGTCTTTCGAACAGTTGATGAACACACTGCCCAAGTTCCAGACTCGAGAGAAAAGAAATCCAGCAAGCAAGGTTTCTCCGTCAAGCAAGGAGGAATTAGTTGCGGTCGAGAACTGTTGATGGGTAGTAGGTTTTGGAATACGGCTCAACTTTACCAGTATAGTTGAAATTGGCTGCGGTGCTGTACTTATAAGTCGGAAATTTGAGAGCATGAAGTGGAACAATTATCATAAGGGTCCACCTAGCTAATCTAACACAGCAGGTACTCCCCCGGGTGCAATCAACTTTCTTGTCGGCTGGCGTTGTTGGGGTGCACCACCAAACAAACTAGACATAAGATCGCCCATCGGATTGGCCTGCTGGGAACGAGGAATAGGAATGGCGAAGTAGAGATTGCCAATTTCGTTAAGTGACTGGGACGAGATGAGAAATTAGATAGGTCACAAGCAAAGTTTGAGACGTACGGCTCTGACTTCCGGTAAAGCAAGGACGCCCCCACGGCTTTGATACGTTCCACAAAGCCTGATCCAACTTTCCCTCAGAACTTTGTTCTTCTCACCCTGTGACCTTTGACAGGTCAGCACGGCAATTTGGGCGAAGTTCACTGCTTGATCCTTCGTAAGTATAACTTCGTCGCTTCCTACTGGCACGTTTGATGTATCTGGATTCTTTGGGACACCGAGAGCGAAGACTGAGATGAAGGTACGAGCAGCAAGGATGTTGCCGTTTTGCAGATATCTGGTGTCAAGTTTCAATATGGTAAACGTAGCGAATCCGGGATACGCACGGAATGATACCACGCAGAGCAAACGCCCCAGCCGTCGCTCCTTCTTCAACTGACCATGCAAGGAACATCTCAGCCAATAAACGAGCACTATCGCGCTTCCCCGATGCCAGAAAATGTGGCTCAGCGGTATCAAAGGCCCCCTCTGTAGACTTGATTAACTTCGCAGTGTCCATATTTGAAGAAATACGCACCTTTGTAAAGCAACTCGCCTATATAATGATGAAGATCCTGATCCCCAGCTGGGCAATCCCCATGCTTCACTGACCACCTGTATGAAGTTCAACAACGACACAATCATGTGCAGAGAGTACGCGTACTCTAATGCTTTGTCAACAAGAGTTTTCCTCCATGTACCATGTGGCCCAGTAAGGGCGATTAATTGTGTTAATCTCCCTGTCTGAAGGCGATCAGCATTGCTCTAATTCGATAAAGAAGTCCACTGACCTCTGCTTTCCTCAGAGACAGTCTCGCCCTTCGTATCGTACACGTCCAATAGAAATCCAGCCAGATCTACACCGCTACCTGCTTGCCCAGTTTTAAGCAGTTCCCGTGCACTTTGAAATAGAACGTCGATTGCTGTATCGTACTGGCCAGACTTTACATATCTAGAGGCAAAGGTTCGCGCTTTTTGATGAGCTTCGTATGGCGCCGAAGCGATCTGAGGAAGGATGGCATTTAGAGCTCGCGACGATGAGGCCATGGTTGTGGACAAGTGGCAACGGAAATATCCGAAAGCTCCGTTTTGGGGTCCTTCCTGGTCACTCAAAATTCAAATGGTTCTTACGGTCTTACCGGGCAAGCTCTGCAATTACCTACCCCGGTAGTTAGATATACATTTCAAGCATACTCACTTCAAGTCAACTTCGAGCTTACTTCGTGTATTTCACCTGTTCAAGGATCTCTCGAGGGAAGGGAAGGGGGCGATCGAAACGGTCCAAGCTATGAATAGTGTACATGCTTGGGGCTCAATGTGGCGGTTGGTTAAAACCATATGTACATTACCATCTCGAACTTGAGTATGGATAGTCAATTTGTGTTATACGAAAATTAATTAACAATATAGTCATGATATAGTCGAGATCTATCGTTCCTATTTTGCATAATGTGGGTATATAATATAGGTCGGAGTAGGTTATTGAGAGATAGTCGTACAAATTCAAACCTCGAAAAGTATGCCACGCCGCCACAACACAGCCACAAAAACTGATTAACAAGAGGTTCGCGGAGCAAAGGGAAACTTTAACTTCGTCTCTGATTCGTCGTAGATCCCATAGCCAGGTTCCTGGGCATCGGAGTAAATATGAGCGAACCATCCCACGCCGCCACCCGGAACCGCTTTCAAATCTGTACAGTGGCTGTCTAGCATGTTGAAGTAATCCTGCATCAACGGAGTAAGCTTTCGCCGTGTTCCAGGGAATAAAATGCCACCTTTTCATTTTGAACATTCGACACCGCACTTGGACTGTTAGGTTGGACACCAGAGGAGGTTTTAGAGGGCCAACCGTTCTGAGAAGGAAGATGCCGACGTTATTCCAAGTGTAGATCCGGAAATAACAATTTGAACCCACCTCGCTGAACCAGATCTTTTTGACTCCATTACCTTGGGAGATGAACCAGTTGAGATCAGTTAAATCGATTGGCCACGATTTATTGGCTGAGATTTGGTTGGTCAGGATCTGGATCTTATCATGAAAGATTTTATATTTACCAGTGGATGCCAACGTAGAGAAGAAAGGCAGCATGTGAGCATCAAACATGTCAACGGCTTGTAGCACCTCCGGGCCACCATCATCCGCATGCAACTACGCCGCTAACCGTAAATAATAAGGTGGGTAATCAGCGAAAAGATACGAACGTCTCTGAAGGAATATGCCATGTCACTAACAGTGACAGGTATATGCAAGCTGGACAAATTGGCTTTCGCGAGGTTGACTTGGTCTATGAGTTGATATGGAGTCAGAACCTGGTCAAAAAGCGGCTCTGATCCAAATTGAAGGACACGGGTGACGAATTTAGCCTTGGGATTCGCGTGCAGTGCGGCGAACAAAGTGTCTCTGCGACCAATCCATTCGTTCCCACCATCGAACCCAAACTAGTAGATATGCAGTTAAACCGTGCCCAAAGGAAACCTTACTTATCGCACTCACCCAAATCAGGGCTTGCACACCGATACCAGCCCGCCAAGCAGCATCAACAACGTCATCACTATATTGAGATAGTCAGGCGCCACTCCCAGATGACGATAATTGAAACTATTACTAGAATCCAATCCGATCGCAAAACCCATACAGACGAACGTAACGCCCGTCAAATCGTTCTCTGATATCTAGAAAATGACGCCTAAGTTTCGTTAGGCTCTGACCTAAAAGACTGGTGTGAGAGACGTTGTAGACTCGAAAAAAAGTTCGACGTACATTCAGTGACTTCGTAGCTGAAGCCAACAAAGGCATATTCTTCGCTTGGATCACACCACCAATTGTCCAGCGAGGAGGGAACCTTGACAGGCATCTTGAACCCAAGTGCTGGGAAACAACCTGGAAGAGCTTTGCTGTGTTTATTGTGGGTCAGAGCTTCAACAACGACCGTGCGTGTGGACTCTGAGATCTCAAAAATAGGACGGCGGCATTGAGCAAGTGCAAGAATAGACAGTACCACGATGGTAGAAGACCACATCGTGGAGGATGAAAAAGAGGGATGTCAGCCGCTGCCGAGCGAGGTATGATGATCGAGACTGGTTTATATAGCCCGCTCGGTAACCTCACTTCTTCAAATCCATTCTTCTCGTTATTCATTGCAAGCAGAGCGTCGTCCGGATGGAGAAAAGCTGATACTAGAACCACCCTCATACATCCGGCACAGACAAATATCCAGTGACACGCCGGAACGTGATTACCATTTCAATGTTGGACTCGAGAACAGGTGCAGCATAATAGGAGAGAAACAGAGTCCTCTGACACAGAACTTCGAAGGAGCTTCACCATATGTTCTCGTAAATTGTCATGTGCGGAGAGTCCGCGTGACTAGACTCGAACGCTAATGAAGAAGGCCATCCAGCAGGACTCCTGTCATCACCAAAGATGTACATTTCGCAGAGATTTAGCGGAGGAACAGGTATCGCATGGTCCGGCGTCGAGAAGTCACAATGCAAACATATTGGCCCAACATAGGCAGCAACAAGCGTAATGAGGTAGGAGGACCACGTGGATTTTTTGCAATTGAATGCAGATGGTGTCCTAGAACTCCAGAGAGAACATATAGATAGTGACATGCACCTTGCCCGTTTTTCAAGGATTTTCGCCCAGTTGAGAACTTCAGAGTTGAGGGACATGTGTCACTGTGGGACTCTTCAAGAAGCACTCACGTGCACCAGAATGATCTGATTTTCGGAATCGAAGTCAGCTTCCAACTCACTTCCAACAGGCATTTATTCAAGGTATGTTAATTCAAAGTGATAGGGACTATACACAGGCAGACTGAAAAGAGGGTTTGCAATTCGAGCGTACCTGCGCCCTCGGGTTGTATACACTAAGTACTGGCGGACACATATAACAGAACCGTTCTCCTCCATCAACAGGATGTCCTGGGAGCAAATGGGAATTTAAGAGATGTCTCAGATGCATCATATATCCCGTATCCAGGCTCTTGACCATCAGAATAGATATGGGCAAACCAACCGACGCCACCCCCAGGAACCGCTTTGAAATCAGCACAGTGGTCATCCAACAAACTATAATAATCCTACACATAAAAGGAAAAATGTGAACACTTCACATGTAATCAAAGAGAAATTGAGATCTACCCTTTCGTTCTGAACATTGGCGACAGCATTGGGGCTATTAGGCTGTACTCCGGATGATGTTTTAGAGGGCCATCCGTTCTATGCTTGGATTTATCCCAAAACATATTCCTTTGTCTGAAGACTTACCTGACTAAACCATATCTTTTTTCCTTGTGCCTCGGAGACGAAATAATCGAGGTCTTTCTTGACAAGCGGCCACGAGTTGATCGCTGAAGGGAGCCCCAACACAACAAAAGCGTAGTTAGGACCTCTGGCTTCAAGAGTATTTGCATAGAATGCGTACCTCTGCTCGCACTCGCAGAAAAAAAGGGTAAAATATGTGCATCAATACAATCTACGGCTTTGAGGACTTTCGCTCCTTCGGCGCCGTATAGCTTTCAATGTATTTCGACATATCAGGCAAACATTTTCTGAAGAAAAGTGCATGCAGGCTTACATCTCGAAAAGAATATGCCAAATCGCTGACCGTCACCGAAATGTGTAAACTAGCAAGTTGATCTTTGGCCGATTTTATCTGAGCGACGAGCGTTTCGGGATTCAGAGCGTGATCATAGAGGGTTTCAGACCCGAACTGAACGGCGCGCGTAACAAACTTGGCTTTGGGATTGGAATGCAATATTGAAAAAAGATCGTCTCGGCGCTTCATCCATTTGTTGTCGCCATCAAATCCGAACTTCAAGACATATTGAATATTTTCATTATTGGGAGAAATCGAGGAAGCCTTACCCAAATCAGAGCCTGTACTCCTACACCTGCATGCCAGGCAGCATCGACGATATCGTTGCTACGAACAG